>SDVV010013127.1:0-15213 GCA_016164225.1 Gammarus roeselii | reverse complement strand
CCCCCCCCCCCCCCCCCCTCCAGTTCAAGTCTCCTCTAACTTCCTTTCTCTCACCTCCCCCTCCAGTGCACGTCACCTCTAACTACCTTTCTCTCACCTCTCCCTCCAGTGCACGTCACCTCTAACTACCTTTCTCTCATCTCTCCCTCCAGCGCACTAGGAAGCCTTGACTCTCGTCTTATCTCACCTTCCCCTCCAGTGCACTAGAAAGCACTGACACTGTAATCTAATCTCACCTCAACCCTCTCCAGAAGCGTATTGTGCGGGCTCTGTATGATTACAAGGCGGCGCAGTCTGGGGACCTGTCGCTGGTGCAGGACGAGGAGTACGAGGTGCTGGAGGAGACGGAGGAGCACTGGTGGCGACTCAGGGACAAGCATGGGTCAGTGACACAGTAGGGTGCGAAGTAGGATCTATTGCTGTGAAATCGCTAACATTTATTGAGTTAAAAAAGCGGGCCCACCCATGGCAAATAATAAGCTTATAACTAACTAGTAGGTGGGGCTGAAGAATTCTCCCTGTTCACCAACAGCTGCTGTCTCTTGCTGCCACCTCTTGCTGCCACGTGTTACATGTTCTGATTAGTAGCTGCCAGCCTGGTTGATCGTCCATCCTCATAACCTCCTTTCATATCGCCCCCAGGAACGAAGGCTACTCTCCTAGCAACTACGTGAAAGAGGCCACAGACGTCGGCCTACACCAATACGAGTGAGTGACCGCTCCACGCTTCCTTGCGCCTGCACTTAACAAACCTTAATCTTCAGTTATTCGACATCACTGATGCCTGATAGTAGAAGCCTATACACAGGCCACGTTTGAATAATTTTGAACAAAATGTCAAGCAGTGTTTCGTGATTCACTGTTAAAAGTGGTCAAAGCATTTATCGTTAGAAATCATATACCTACTATCGATTTTACATTCTGATTTGTACGTATCATTCACAAGCTGAAATGGATGTAAGAAGAATCTTATCAACTAGTTGTGCCTCAACCTTCAATTTGATTAATTAAATTGACAACAGGTTTTTCAGAAACAAACATAATTTATTATTCACCGTCAATATGAACCTACCGGTATGTGATTAGGTACCAGCCCATGAATTGTCATGTCCTCAACATCAGTTCATTGGTCAGTATCGGCTTCCTGACCGCTTTTTGGCACTTCTTCCTTATGTTCAGTACCTCTCCTCGCTGGCTGATTACCTCCAAATCCCGGCCCTCGTCGTTTTTGCCATTTTTTCTCAGCCCCTGACATTACCCTCCAACCCCTGCCATTACTCACCAACCCCTGCCTTTATCTTCCTGCCCTTCCCATTATCCTCCATCCCCGCTATTATCCTCCAACAACCTCTACCATTATCGTACAACCCCTGTCATTATCCTACAACCTCTGCCTCTGTCCTCCAACTCCTGCCATTTTTCTCCAACCTCTACCATTATCCTTCAAATTCTGCCATTATCCCACAACCTTTGTCATCATCCTTCAACTTCTGCCGTAATTCTCCACCCCATAGCATCATCTTCCAACCTCTACCATTATCCTTCAACCCCTGCTATTATCCTTCAACCCCTATCATTATCCTCCAACCCTTGTCATTATCCTCTAACCCTTGTCATTATAATTCAACCCCTCAGTATCCTCCAACCTCTGCCATTATTATCCAACCCCTAACATTATCCTCCAACCTCTGCCATTGTTCTCCAATCTTCGGTATTATCCTCCAACCTCTGATATTATCCTTTAACCCCTGCCGTTTCCTCCCGCCCCGGTAATAACCACATGCTAACCCCATGCTCCCTCTCCTCTCAGCTGGTATCTTGGTGACGCCACCCGTCAACGTGCTGAGACCATCTTAATGCGAGAGGAGCGCGAGGGCTGCTTTGTGGTTCGCAACTCCTCCTCCACCTCCGGCATGTACACCATCAGCGTCTACTGCAGTCTGTGAGTGATGGGTCCTGCCTATTGACCTTGCTTGCCGTTGTTGTTTTGCTCTGTTGGCGCCCGTCCATAACTTTGACATTCAGAGCGTTTAGGCTATTAACTCTGCGCACTAGCAAACACGAGCACTCTAGATTAGATTAGAGTGTCAGGGCCTATATATAATTAGATATCCTATTACAGCCTTAAAGCGTTCTGTGAGAAGTTTGATCTCATTCGATGTTGATTCTAACCGTACCATGCGGGAAAACTTCGGAGAATTTAGCCCTTCAGTTAAATAAGTGATTGCAGTGGAGAGTAATTTTTACATTCACTTTTATTTGGCAATGGCTAGAGGTAGAGTTGCGGGTGGTGAAACAATTGGGAAAACAGCCTATGAGAAGTGGTTGCAGGAGAATTCGATGAAGTGTGTGGTGAGGAGAGCAGGATGCTTATGCGGCGGATGTGCGAGAATTTTGAAGAACACAAGCTGTTTAGGAAAGAGGCGATGAGAGGAAGGAAGTGGTCGTTGTTGTTGTTTAGCACCGGTTTGCACCTGCTGAAGTAGAAAGCATGCAGCGCACCGCCCGAAATCCTCGATACCAACCGAAACGCGCTTGTTGAGACAAGGGGTTGTGGGAGATGAGAAAGGGGTGACCGACGTAGTGGTGTAGTAGAGTGTTTTTGGTAGCGACCTGAATTAACTTTGTGGGTTGTGTGGCAAATAAATAGCCAGCCGTACGGTATAATTTTTAATCGTGAACACCAGAGTGATTGGGATTGTTCACTTGTCCATGAAAAACACGGCAGTGTATGTGTCGTGGCTCTGGTGTCTTGAAAGTGTCGGTGGGCCAGTGGCCCGGGCAGCGCACAGGCTGCGTCCACGTCAACACCGCAGAGACGGGGCACAAGTCGGAAGTCCCTAGGGACTTCCGCTGAGACCGGAGCCCCAGATGCTACCACCGCAGGCACGACATCTTGGCTGAGTTGGTCCGCTTGACTCGTGTAGGCTCCCTCGTGAGCGGCGAGGGAAGTGGTTTGAAGATGCAAGCGGTCTGTTGTTGTTTGATTGCTGGGACGAACGGAAGAGGTGAGTTGAGTATTTTGAGTAGTTGTTGAATGTTGGGTATGTCAGAGATGCTGCGGGTGGCAGAACTTGGATACAGTTATGTGAGCAAAAATTGTTGAAGGCATTACAAAGACGAGTTGCAGGAAGCGGTGGAGGTTATGAATGCAGAGAAGGCCTCTGGCTTGGACGATGTTGCGTCTGAGTGCCTAAAGAGGGTTGGAGTAACGAGTCGAAGGGTTGGTGGGGCTACTGAATCTGTGCTTTGTGTCGGGCGCGGTGCGATTGATTGGCGCAGTGCTTGCATTGGTCCGCTGTATAAGGTCAAAAGAGATACAAATGAATGCAGGAACTTAAGGGGTGTCACTTAAGATGCCGGGTACAATTTCAACACCGCACTTCCTGATGTATGATGGAGAAGAGACAGGAAACGGATATAAGGAATAGTGTGGCATTATGAGTGGGAGAGGGTGTACAGATCAGATTTTTGCTGTGAGGCAAGTCAATGAGAAGTACGTTGCGAAGAGAACTTATGTGTTCTAGGCCTTTATGGATCTGGACAAGTCTATGATAGGTTCGACAGAGACCCGCTACTGAGAGTGAAGCGTTTCTATGAAGTAGGCGGAAATTTGTTGAGTGCGGTCCAGAGTTTCTATGTTGGCAGCCTAGCATGTATCAGAGCAGGGAGCATGGTGATTGCTTGGTTCCCAGTGGAAGTGAGACTAAGACAAGGTAATGTTATGTCTATCTGGCTGTTCGATGGATGGAGTGGTCAGGCAGGTGATTTAGAGTTGTTAGGAACAAATGGGCGGAGTTGGCAGGTGAGTTAGTTGCTGTTTGCTGATGTAACTGCACTGGTGGCAGATTTGGAGTAGTAGTTGTGTCGGCTTGTGTCGTAGCTTGGTAGAATTTGTGAGAAGAGGAAGATGTGTTATTTAGGTGGTATTAGAGTAAGGAAATTAGGTTGAACTAGAGCAATGAAATGCGAGAGGAACGACGATGCGAGCGAAATCAGGGTCCGACTAGGATGAGAGTAACTAGAGCAATGAGATGCGAGAGGAACGACGATGCGAGCGAGATCAGTGTCCGACTAGGATGAGAGTAACTAGAACAATGAGATGCGAGAGGAACGACGATGCGAGCGAGATCAGTGTCCGACTAGGATGAGAGGAACTGGAGAAAGTTCAATGGTTTTAGGTATCTGTGACTCTCACGTGGAAGAGACTGGACTAGTGGAAACTGAAGTGGAATCTAGTGTGAAAGAAGGGTATAGAGTGCTAGGTGAACTGAAGAGTGTAATGAGCTGTAGAACGTATGGTGTGAAAGCAAAGCGAGGGTTGTATGATAGGGTAGTTGTCCCATCTGTGCTCTTTGGGCTGAGACTTGAGGGCTTCAGCGGAAGAGAGTAGAAGGTCCAATGTTTCGAGATGAAATGTTTGTGAGGCATGGACGGAGTGATGCTGAGGGATAGGATCAATAATGACATAGTCCAGATAAAAACGGGGTTGGTGGAAAAGACACTCCATTTTGGTAGCTCAGAGAACATAGTAGATTCACGGGTTTTATTGTGTGTTGGGCACATGGTAATGATGAATTATGGGATATTGGTGAGAAGGGTGATGAAAGCGGAGGTGATTGTGCGGATGCGTAGAGGAAGACCGAAGTTTGGGTGGATGGTTAACGTTGTGGTAGCGAGAGAGCGTGCATGGAAAGGCGTGAGTGGGCAATGTTGTGAATGGTTGATTTTGAAGCGGCTTTGATGGTTTAGACTCCCTTGGCTTCTTGTTGAGAAACCAGTGAAAGCTGTCGGACCTCATTTTAGAGACGAATTGTGTTGCGGGGTCCTAACCGGACCATTCAGCGCTAAAGGATCAAGTTTTGGTGTGTGTGTGAGTGCATGAGAGCAGTGTCAGGGTCAGGTGCATTTTGCCGCCGGCCAATTCCCCTTACGGGGATTCGACCTTGTATCTGTTTCGGTTAATTCCAGTCTATACTTTTAGTCGAAGCCTGTTACTGGTTTTAGCTCAGCAGGTGTTTAGTACTCATTCGAAATTTCCTATACAGTTTACTCAGTTGTACTACAACTCTTGGCTATGTAACCCCAACCCCTCCCCTGGCATCTGGCAGGTTGGAGAGCCGCACGGGGTTACAGCCCAACCGGGAGGGTGAACATCATTATTTCCCTTCCGACTCCCCTCTTCTCTGCCCTTCACTATCTCTCCTTCTCTCCCCATCTTGACTAATGTAACTTTTATTTACCTCATTTTCATCTAATTTATTTGGTTCAAATTTCCTTCAACTTATCTTGAACTCCCTCATAACAACTCACCGGTCTCAACTTTTCTCTTTTCGGATGGTTGATAACAGCCAATGTTTCGAGTTTTCTTTCATTCAATTTTTTTACGTCTCCTCCTTTTCTGCTTTCCATTCTTCCTGTTCTCATGCGTGAGATTCTCTACACTGAGTGTAGATCTCATGTATGGGATCCCCATTTCCTGTCTCTTCTTCATCTTTCCTCTCAGCAGATGTTGCGGCGCATCGTCCCCTGCATGAGGACGACTGACAATCTTAGGGAGGTTAAGGGATAACGCTCCTTGCTTCCACCCGGTGAGTGCTGGAACCATGTGGCCTCAGCACCTTAGGAGATGCTGTATCTCCTGTGGCACCCGTGCTTACCTTTGACATTCGCCGCGTAAAGAACAATGTGAATCACTTGATGCAGCACTAGTTGCTGGTTTGACGTTTGGTGCCAGAAGGATGTTGAATCCAGCGCACTAAAATGCCTCGGCACTCTAAACTAATTGCACTATGTACCCATTTTTTTTAGAATTAACATCAAAAGGATGGTTCTTTTATGTTGTTCAGTAGATTGCAGCGCTCGCAGACGCGCTCGTAACCCTCTTAACTAACGCTTTCCCCACAGATCCCGGCCGCAGGTGAAGCACTACCACATCCAGAAAGACAGCGAGGGCAAGTACTACCTCTCGCACAACATAAAGTGTAACTCGATATCGGAGCTGATCTACAAGCATCAATATAACCCCGGGGGGCTGTGCACCCGCCTCCGCTCCGCCCCCCACGGCAACAAGCCCCCCGCCACTGCCGGTTTTAGCAGAGGTGAGGGGAAGAATGCTTCCACTGGACATGGGAACACCTGTTATAGTTGACTCTAATTTGTTGGTAATGGTGTAAATATAACGGGCTGTATTATTAAAGGATATGAATTGTTTGAGTTTGATCGTATTGGGATTAGTGGAGCGATTGTCGTGGTGCCGTCAGTCGTCTCTCTGCCGGAAGAAAAGTGCACCAACCAACCAACCCACTCTCCCTGCCACATTTTCTGGGAGTGGGGGAAGGTTGGAGCCATCCTTTATGTATGCATTAGTAATGAGTGAGTGACCTAAGCCAAAGTCTGTTTACCTCATTTGCATCTTAGGTTTAGTTTACATGCCCTTCAACTTATCTCAAACTCCCACCAACACCGTGTCCTGTGGGATGGTGACCTTACCCAAGTCTTGCACTGTGTGTAACGCAGCAACCATCCTGTTCCCCTAACAGACAAGTGGGACATCCCCCTGGCGGAGATCACCCTGCTAGAGGAAATCGGCAGCGGCCAGTTCGGCGTGGTTCGGCGGGGCAGGTACCGCGGCCTGGACGTAGCCGTCAAGATGATGAAGGAGGGCACCATGAGCGAGGACGAGTTTATTGAGGAGGCTAAGGTTATGACGTGAGTTGTCAATGGGATCAAGAGACTACCTACAGAAGGGGTGCTCGGTAGTACCATGTAACTATGTAGAGAGGGGGTAAAAGCCTTACATATTATTTAGGTTGCTCAATATAACGAGGATTAGTATTCGAAGTTATTACAAAAAAATCAATTCAATTCAGAACAATTGTTTTATTATTATTTACTTGGCTTGTTTGTTTCCTTTTAAACCATGTGGTTTCTTGTTTTATCAGTGGTTCTTTCATACATCATTCCGTTCTGCTTCTTTTCCTTTCATCCCCTGACTCCGACCTTTTTTTTACCTGCAGGAAGTTGCAGCACCCCAACCTGGTGCAGCTGTACGGCGTCTGCAAGCGGCAGCGGCCGGTGTACATCATCACCGAGTTCCTGGAGTACGGCTCCTTGCTCCATTACCTGCGGCAGAAGGAGAAGGCCCTCAGCAGCAAGACGGACACGCTCATCGACATGTGCCTTCAGGTGGGGGCTTCGATGGGTGCAGTGATAGTGACCTATGGATGCTGCCCTCTCGTGGCTTCATTGGTAGCTCAGATTAAACAAACTAGCAGCTAAGCAGTTCAGAGTGCTACCTTTGACACTTCACTGTCTAACATACATAGTGCCTATTGATAAAAGTCGGCAATATTCCTCCTATTTGGCATCTGTTAGACTAAGTATGAATCACGGGTTGCACGGGGTCACGACCCAACCGGGAGGATGAACACCTTATTTCCTTTCAGACCCTTCTATTCATCACCCTTCACTATTTCTCCTTCTCTACCCTATCCTGGATACACTTTTACCTTGTTTACTCCATTTACCTCGTTTGTTCTGTTAAAACTCCATTCACGTATCTCTCCACTTATCTTGACAAATCTCCCCCTGAGTTATTGTTAAAATGTTCGTTCTCTCTCTCTTCATATATTTTTTCCCCTTTACCCTTCTTTCATATTTCTAGTGCAAGCTAATTTGACCGTATCTATAATTTTTTCTTTGATCTTTTTTGTTTCATGTTATTATTTACTTAACTTTATGTTTGTGCCATATCATTTCTTGGATCTACTCTCGTCAACTATCCAGGTGGCCAAAATTAGCGAACAAAATGTACAGTTTTGGGACATACACCGCCACGTCGCGACTGGATTCTGTCTCTGGGGCATCAATTAGTTGCGGTGAGTAGGCAGCACGAAAAAAAAGAAAAAAGTACGGTTTGTGGGATGAAAAAAGTATGTGCAGATTGTGGGAGGCATTCCAAAGCCCTTACGTGGTGACTGGTTTCGGTCCCCTGGGCCACTTCCGGTTGCGATATGTAGGCCGCATTGTAAATATTTTTAGAGTGTCACTTCCCGCTATTGCGGGTCCCGCTGACCCACATGTCCCCGCATGTGGCTTAGCCGAAAGATCGGATGGTGCTGTCAGGGGACAGGGGTGCGGAGCCAGTTCACCCTCTACCCAACACTCCACTTTGGCTTCAAGACTTTCGATTGAGACGGTAACCTCTCCGTGGCGACGAGAGGAATGATTATCCTATCGAGAACTTGACAAGGAAAACAAGTCTTGGTAGCCTCTCAGGGTGCTGGGCAATACTTATGATGACTTACTCTTGGTTGTATCGCTAACTGACAGAGCCTCGTGGTAGGTTACAGAGTTTTCTGACCACATTACCACTGTCTCCCTGGTAGGCAGGGCATGACGGGAGGCTGAATCTTGTTGTGTTGCAACGATGGACGTTTTCGACACAACCAAAAACTCCGCACTAGCACCAGAACCCAGTGCCACACAAGAACAAAATTATCTCCTCCCAGGCTGCTTGTGGCAGAGACTCAAGAACAACAACAACATCAGCCCCCCTCATCTGTATCTGGTGATGTGGACCAAGAGAATAGACAGCAGGACTAATCTGAAAGCGCAGTGGCTGCCACTCCCGGACGAAGGCCCGGGAGAAGCCGTCGGAACCGCCTACGACTCCATGAACGATATTCTGAAAACCGAAAAGTACTTGAAGATCTCTTTCAGAATAAAAACTATACAGAGTTTTTCGTATCCAAGGCAGTCTCGGGAGAGAACCTGGCCGAGACGAACACAATCTGGGCTAATCGACAACTTCGCGCCGCGCTGAGGGGCCATCCAAAGCGCATCACAGAGCTAAAGAATGCCTCCCTTTTGTCGGAAGTGAGAGACAGGAGCAGAGCAGAAACATCCAAAACCTGAAAATGCTGAATAATATACCGGTGACAGTTGATGAACGCCCCACTCTCATCACGATACAGGGGACCATCTATTATAAAAACAGACCAAACCACCCTTATGACGATATTCTTACTGAACTCGCGGATTCGCAAGTCATCAGAATATACAGGGTAAAGCTATGGCGAAATGGAATTGAGGAGTACACTGGCGTTTACATTCTCACTTCCAAACTCTGCTCTTTACCTCCCGATGTTCTCATCGGTTGGACACAGTGCTCGGTCCGAGAATACATTCCTAACCCCAGACGTTGCTACAACTGCCAAAAGTTTGGTCATTTAAATGATGCCTGCCGATTGGGGGACATAAAAAATACATGCTTCCGCTGCGGTGAGGACGCACACGGCCACAATTGTGACCGAGCTGCTAAATGCGCAAACTGTTCAGAGGACTATCCTGCGTCATCACGCGACTGCTCCTATAACAGACTCGAAAAGGAGACACTCTGTGTGCTCAAGCTAGAGAACGCCTTTCCTACCCCGAAGCCAAAAGACTAGTAACCGCTAAATTTATCCGTTCGCTTACTAGCTTTGCTGCAGTGACAGCGGGGATACCTACAACCAGGGTTCCTCCTAACCTTCGGCATGATGCTCTCACCCCTCCTCGCGATCGGGAATGCCAGCTACAACAGTCCTTCGCACTATCCGGTAACTCGGAAATTCCAACGGAGATACCTTCCCTCATTCCCACCTCGCCCCGTCCATCAATTGCTGATCGACGCGCAATGGGAGTCCCAAACCTTAATCTGAACGATGAACTGCCTTTTTTGGAGGCAAGCACCACATGAAGAAACGCTGTCACCTCAGCGCGTCCCCCACCAGCCACACAAGATGAAAGCCCCTGAACTGTCACTGACGACCAAACCCAATGTACTTCAAGCCCAACCTAGATTCCCCTTGGCAGCCATGCAGGCCAGCCAGGTTACTTCCCAACCCAAATGTCTCTTGTGCCGTTTTTAGGGCACCTAACCCCCTCTAAGAATCTACCTCGCTTAGCCGCTCCGGATTATAATCTTAAGGGAAGTGCGACGAACACACTATTGAGTGATAAACACCCCACCCAATCATCGTCCCAAACCGGAGAAACTCGCTTGCCGCTGACCAGCGCTAAGCACACGGGCTCTGATCTGGACGATGATGATCAAAACGGCAATGACTTGTAGCCACAAAAGAAGCTCCAGCAATACGCGTCAGCGCGGCCGACAGGCCCGGGTGTGAGTGAAATTGAGTAACTTTATCAACCCAAGCTTAAACCATAACTCTCTCTAACCTAAATAATAATGTCTGATACCCCGTCCTTCAATGGAACATTAGAGGATATCGTGCTAACTATGCTGAACTATTGAAACAAACTTAAACCTATAATCCAACGGTTGTTTGCCTCCAGGAAACTCTCCTGGGGATGTACAAACCATCCTTTCCTAGTGGGTTTAAAGCCCACTTCATCTCGCCCACTGCCGATGCTCGACCGGGCACAGGCCTCAATATAATAGTTAATGAAGCTGTGGCTGCCATATATCATGGTGGACCCTCTCCCCCGAGATGCTATTCCCTTCTGGCATATGCCAGAAAATATGCTCTGCCCTCACTATTTTTCTGGCCGAAAGGCAGATGTTGCACCTCAAAATCTTCGAGCTATTTTTATAGCTCAAGCAGAGACCCCTCACGCCGGTAGCTTGCATATTTTCACTGATGGATCGAAAGACGACGATGCTGGGGGTTGTGCTGTGGCACTCCCCGGGCGCGTCGCCGCTAGGAGACTCCCGCCATCAGCGTCAGTTTTCACTGCTGAACTCACGGCCATTGGCGACGCCCTCATGGAAGCCGATACTCATCCAGATACCAATATCTAAATTTTTAGTGATTCGCTTGGCGTGCTTCAAACCTTGGAGACCTTCAACAATTGCCATCCTGTTGCTTCAGCAATTTTGCGCTGGCTTGTGCGACTCTCTTCCAATAACAAAACGTTTGTTTGTGCTGGGTTCCGGGCCACTGTGGGGTGATGGGCAATGAGCAGGCGAACGAAGCGGCGCGAAGAGCTGCAGCGGCGCGTGACCCAGCAGAACAACGTTCCTATGAGAAATAAATTGCGCAATATCAAAGACACGCCTACAACCTAAGCCTCTTCTAGCAGCTGTTCTCGACGGACTGAGATAACTCTATGCCGATTGAGAATTGGACATAGTAGACTAACACGCAGACACCTAATGGAGACGTCGCCACCCCCTTACTGCATGAACTGTCAAGTCCCTCTAATAACTGTTCACGTCTTAGCAGAGTGCCCCACCTGGACATAACATCGACGCAAATACCTCCCCAGGAGCCGGTTCCTGGAACCTCCTAATACACTCCGCCTAATGCTTACTGAATTCCCCCATAAGCAATTCAGCGTGGAACCGCTTCTTAACTTTCTTGGAGAAACCCACCTCTAAGCTGAAATTTGATCTGTTATGAATTTATCATACATAATCTTGCTTACCGATAGACTCCTCTTTCCCGGAGGACCACCGTTTTCCTTGCTTATTGTGAGTGGGACACATCTGTGACCCAAGCATACCGTGAGTCGGGGCAATTCCGGAGACGGACTATGACTTATCGATGACTTGATGCAGCGCTGGCTGCTGGTTTGACGTTCGGTGCCAGAAGGACAGTGACTCCAGTGCGCTAGAAAGCCTTGGCACTCTAAATCTAATCTAGACTCATGGGCCGCACAGAGTCATTGATTAAATTGAGGGTAAACACCCTTATTTCCCTGCAAACTCTCCTCTCTTCACACACTTCCCAATCTCTCATTTTCTCTCCCATTCTGAATACCTTATTTGCATTTCGTGTTTAGTTCGAATTTTCTTTGAGTTGTCTCTTTCTCCCACTGATCCTCACTCTCCTGATAGTTGTTTCACACCCGACCTAAATTGCCTCTTTTCGGGTGGCTAATAAGTCAAGTTGCGTTCTTTAATGCAATTTTTTTTCCATTCTTGCTGTTCTCATGCGTGCGCGCTGGCACCATATGGCCTCAGCACCTTGAAAGTTACTGTACCTCCTGCTTCACCCGTGCATGCTTTTGACATTCGCAGCGTGCAGGGCATTGACTCCACGCAGTAGTAAACCCAATCAGTCTCATCTAATCTGGCATTATTCCAACTCTGCTCGTGAGTCCAATGGTCGTGAAGATTTTAATTTGAAATGTGTGTGAGGTCAGCGTAGCTTGCAAACTTTCTCGCGGTACTTTCCTGTAACATATTAGTGTATAGCAACTAGTACCTACTTCTTTAGCTATAGTAAACAAAGGTCTGATGCTACAACATAGGTAATTAAGGGGCTACGTATGGGTTTCATTGATAAAGTTTACTGTGCCTGAATAATGCTACTCTACTTTATCTGACACAAAAAAAATCAGATCTGCCACGGCAAAGCTCATTTCTACGCCCCGAAGCTCTTCTCTGACCTCTTTCTCCCCCCATCAGATCAGCGAAGGCATGGCCTACCTGGAGAAAGAGAAGTTTATCCACCGCGACCTGGCAGCCCGTAACTGCCTCGTTGGCACCAAGAATATCAAAGTGGGTGACTTCGGGCTGGCGCGCTACGTAGTGGATGACGAGTACACGGGCTCAGGCGGGGCTAAGTTCCCCATCAAGTGGGCCGCTCCTGAGGTCCTCAACTACATGAGGTTCTCTTCCAAGAGTGACGTCTGGGCCTTTGGGGTCCTCATGTGGGAGGTGAGGCTTAGCTTCTCGTGTTGAAGAAGAAGGCGCTTATGGTCGTGTGAGGGAAAGCGTGGCTTTAGTATTCAACTTATGTTTGCTTGCAATTTAATTTTGTGAACTATTCTGCGGTCATAGCCCTGGCCAAAGCTGTCAAAAATGTTACACCACGGGTGTTCTCTTCTGCAGTGCACAGAACATACCTGCATTTTGGCAGAGACTCTGATATCGGATCGATAATATCAGGGCCTGTGCCGAAATACTTGGCGTTCGTAGTACAAGACAAAATATGGTCTTATGACTTGAGTATGCGCCGGAGTCCTATGCTGAATTATAGGTTATTTTAACATCACCACTATATCTTCTTCTTCTTCTCGGCGTTAAATGAGTTTAGCTCTAGAGTGAATCTCTAATCTAATAATGACTTTTGTTTCAAATAATTACACTTTCAATGCATCTTGCTTTATCGTGCAACAAAGTAGGTGGTGGCACTGACGATCGAAACTTCTAGGCACGCAAGTGTTCACGTCGCGCTGATGACGTTGAATCGTCTGCGTCAGCAGTAACCCTGGTCACCCTAATTTAAACTTCGAGCGCAGGTCGAGTGAGAACGCTCCTTGCTGCCACTAAGGAAGTGCTAGGACATTAATAAACCCAATACTCTAATCTGATCCTCGAGCATCACATCACTCAACACTCATCCCTATCTGCAGGTGTTCACGTGCGGGAAGATGCCGTATGGCCGTCGCAAGAATGCTGACGTGGTGGCCATGGTCCAGGAAGGGGCCGTGCTCGACAAGCCCAGATACTGCCCGCACAACGTCTACCAGGTAAACGAGCCTTCAACCAATTCAGCATCTGAATGAGTGCAAAGGCGTTAGTAAATCCGTTCTCGAGTCATGTCTCGTGTAATGCGATCAAGGGTTTACCCTCATTTGATTAGAGGACCGAACTGCCTTCGTCGCATCTATTAACCATCATTGCATAATAAACATTGGTATTATTATAGTCTTTATTGGAGCTCTCGATGGTACAATAATGATTACAAAGAAACAAGCTTAACAGTTTTTCTATCGATATATTCAAATTGCGGTGCAAAATAACACATGTGCACGAAGTAGGACTGAAACACGCTACATCAGTCTGTGAGTTGGGTCAGTGACATGAGCGGCTTGATGCATTCTATGACCTTCCCACATGAATATGTCTGTACAAAAATCGATGTTAGAGAGGTCAAGTATGAGTCAAACATTATTCCAATTAATATCGGGATCTTCCTGCACCAACAGAGTTCTGTTCCGCCTCTCTTTTATTGGGGATAATTCGTATTCCTCAGTTACTTATGGCCGCCAAAAAGGGATTATCAGAGTTTAAAATTCTCTTTCTGAAGCTATATGCACTTTTTCTATTTCGTACCTTGAAAGAGTCAACATTATATACCAAATACTCATGTACAGATCACTAGCAAATGTTAAAATGATTACTGTAATTATTGTTTTTTTTTCTCTTGTAATTTCCGCCCGGTGCCAGAAGGAGTGACTCCAGTGCACTAGAAAGCATTGTCACTCTAATTTTTTCCTTGAAATTTTGCCTTGCAACGAATTCGGTTTTCGCGACTGTTAATTCTATGTCGAACTGTAGTATGTTTTCAAGTAGCTATGTACAAACATACTTCTCTGTAGTGGACGAGTAACTGCGAGATAAACTGTTTGCTTGTGAGGTGAAAAAGGAATTCAGACGAGAACTTGGTCTCGTTCTCGTCTCAATTTTGCCAGTCGCGCGTGAAGGAAGAGTGTAAAGTGTTGGGTGCACTGAAGAGTGTAACGAGCTGTAAGACGTTGGGGATGGAAGCAAACAGATGGTTGTATGAGGGGGTAGTTGTCCCAACTGTGCTCTACGAAGCTGAATCTTTGGAGGCAAGAGCAGAAGAGAGAAGATTGAATTTATGAGATGAAATTTTTAAGGGACATGGCGGGAGTGACGCCGAGAGACTGGATCAGTAACGACGTTACGAGGACAGAGTAGATTTACGTGTTTTTGGATGGCTTGTGCACATGGTGAGGAAGGGCGATGAATGTGAAGGCGAGTGGACATAAGCCTAGAGGTCGACCAAAGATCGGGTGGATGGATGGCGTGAAGCAGGCGTTAGGAAGAAGAGACATCGGTGTGGAGGTGGCGAGAGATCGTGCAATGGATAGGCGTGAGTGGTACTCGTTCAGAAAACGAGCAGCTTGAACTCTAGCAATAGATATGTTGATGAGGCTTACCAGGTACTACGTCCTCAGACTATCATTATTCGTCGAAATTACGGTCATCTTTATCTAATCCTGAGACAAGGCTGCGTGATGTCTCCCTGGCTGTTCAACCTCTATATGGATGGAGTGGTCAGGGAGGTGAACGTGAGTGTGCTGGGTCGTGGCTTGGAACTCTTGGAAGCGAATGGGCGGAGTTGGCAGTTGAGCCAGTTGCTATTTGCTGATGATACGGCCCTGGTTGCGGATTCGGAGGAGAAGCTATGTAGGCTAGTGTCTGAGTTTGGTAGAGTGTGTGAGAGGAGG
>SDVV010013126.1:1389-15213 GCA_016164225.1 Gammarus roeselii | reverse complement strand
ATACACCTGCGCCACTTGCCGCATTATCTTCCGTAAGAGCATCGACATTCTCCTGCGCCACTTGCCGCATAATCTTATGTATGAGCATATACATACTCCTGCGCCATTTGCCGCATGATCAATCATACACCTGCGCCACTTGCCGCATAATCTTATGTATGAGCATATACATACTCCTGCGCCACTTGCCGCATGATCAATCATACACCTGCGCCACTTACCGCATAATCTTACGTATGAGCATATACATACTCCTGCGCCACTTGCCGCATGACCTTATGTATGAGCATATACATACTCCTGCGCCACTTGCAGCATTTTCTCATGTATGAGCATATACATACTCCTGCGCCACTTGCCGCATGATCAATCATACACCTGCGCCACTTGCCGCATTATCTTCTGTAAGAGCATCGACAAACTCCTGCGCCACTTGCCGCATAATCTTATGTATCAGCATATACATACTCCTGCGCCACTTGCCGCATGATCAATCATACACCTGCGCCACTTGCCGCATTATCTTCTGTAAGAGCATTGACATTCTCCTGCGCCACTTGCCGCATAATCTTATATACGAGCATCGACATACACATGCGCCACGTGACGCACAATCTCGTTTGAGATCATTTATTTCATCTTGACTATTTGTAGACGGCCCTGGCTATGGTCGTTTAGGACCCACCCATCAGACTGAAGAGATAGCGGACACCAGCACTTCCGACTTATCATTAAATTATGCGTGCTACGCCTGTTTCAGGCATCTCCGTCAGTGAGCGGTCGAGGTAAATAAAGTCTGACCTCCATAAGAAAGAGCGCTGGCCCGCTGACTTGACCAGCTTCCCCCATCACACACATACATGCACCAGCACACACACCCCTTTCGCACCCTCCTGCCCTCACTTGGCAAGAAAACCGGTCCAAGCAATGCCGGCCGGCACAGCGAGTGGGTCGCTGCTGCTGCTTCACGCGGCAACCGCACTGTTTCTGCTTGACGCGAGAGAAACACCACCACCCGCAGTCGAAACAGCGAGAGTATGATTATTGCGCGACACCCTTTTGACCTCCCCCGCTAACCATTGGTAACACGAGGCGTTGCTCCAGGGCCGATTGATTAGGCCTGGTAGTCCCAGGGGTTGATGGGCGGGAGGACGTGGGTCTCATAAACAAGGTAGGACAGGATAGAAAGAGAGGTCTACACATTAAGGCGGGACTGACTAGAGCACCTGGGATTGATTGAAGGAAGGCGGGAGGCATCGCAACAAATATGAACCCTCGATTAATGTCAACTAGCGGTGTTACACAAATTTGTATATTTAAATAAGGGAGGGTAAATTCCCAAGGCCTCACCCCCTCGGGACAACGCTGGAGTGTGAGCACGATATGTTGGGCGTCGACAGGAGAAAATGTAGGTCAAGAGATTGGTCAGCGCCAGTATTCAATGTAGAATAACATCTCGTTTTCTTCTCAATACCGATAGCACGTTTGTGATGTCAAATGGTCTAGGAGTTCCTGATGCCCGAACGGTAGGGAGTTAGCGATGGGACGAGCAGTCACACGAATGGTAGCCTATAGTTGGCGATGGGACGAGCAGTCACACGAATGGTAGCCTATAGTTGGCGATGGGACGAGCAGTCAAACAAACGGCAGCCTTTAGTTGGCGATAGGAGGAGCTGTCACACGAACGGTAGCCTATAGCTGGCGATGAGACGAGCAGTCACACGAACGGTAGCCTATAGCTGGCGATGGGACGAGCAGTCACACGAACGGTAGCCTATAGTTAGCGATGAGACGAGCAGTCACACGAATGGTAGCCTATAGTTGGCGATGGGACGAGCTGTCACACGAACGGTGGTCTAAAGTTGGGGATGGGACGAGCAGTCACACGAACGAAATAGTCTAAAGTTGGCGATGGGACGAGCAGTCACACGAACGGTGGCCTTAAGTTAGCGATGGAACGAGCAGTCACTCGAACGGTAGCCTAAAGTTGGAAACGGGACGAGCAGTCACACAAACGGTGGCCTAAAGTTGGCGATGGGACGAACAGTCACACGATCGACGTAGACTTGAGTTGGCGATGGGACGAACAGTCACACAAACGGTGGCCTAAAGTTGGCGATGGGACGAACAGTCACACGAAAAACGTGGGCTAAAGTTTGGCGATGGGATGAGCAGTTACACGAACGACGTGGCCAAAAGTTGGCGTTGAGACGAGCAGTAACGCAAACGCCGTGGCCTAAACATGACGATGAGACGAGCAGTAACACGAACGACGTGGCCTAAAGTTGGCGATGAGACGAAGTCACACGAACGACGTGGCCTTAAGTTGACGATGAGACGAGCAGTAACACGAACGACGTGGCTTATATCTTTTCTTCTTAAAATAATGCACATAGATACGATGTACTAATCATCGTTGGATTTTGTGACGAAAAATATGCGTTGGTTGCAACTGGAAACACTAATTGGTTAGTCGGTGTTTGTTAGCTGCAGAGCGCGGTCCACAGCGTCACTGCCACCTAACCCACACCAGCAGTAACTACTCGCACCGTGGGATCAGTAATTTCCTTGTTGCTGTTTACTTGCCAGTCGGATGCCGACTTGGCGTTGCGTTCGAGGCAAGTTGTTCCCACAGTGACGGCATCTACTGATCAGAGGCTGAACAGGAACACAGCCGAGGACTATTTCAATCCGCTCTTAACCTCAAGTTGTTTGCTTAGCTGACATTTGCAGTACATGTTTGGCCACACCTATTTACAGTGTCATGCGATTGAGGTGTCCGCTGTGAAGTGTTAAATATCACGGTTAGCATCTTATCATCAATAGTCAGTTCTGTTATTGAACTAACACCTTTGCCATTTCTTGCATGATGAAGTACATGAGCCAATCCTTGCATGATGAAGTAACATTTGCCAATCCCCGCACGTTGAAGTAACATTTGCTAATCCTTGAACGATGAAGTAACATTTGCTAATCCTTGAACGATGAAGTAACATTTGCCAGTCCATGCATAATGAAGTAACACAGTAGTCAATCCTTGCATGATGAATTACACATTTGCCAATCTTCGCACGATGAAGTAACATTTGCCAATCCATGCATGATGAAGTAACACATTAGCCAATCCATGCATGATGAAGTAACACATTAGCCAATCCTTGCGTGATGAAGTAAGACATTTGCCAATCTTCGCATGATGAAGTAACATTTGCTAATCTTACACGATGAAGTAACAAAGGCACTAGGATGGTGGTCTCAAGGCGGCTACGAGAACAAAGTAGTTCTCCTTCTGTGATAACATTTACCTATCCTCGCACGATGAAGAGACATTTTGCCAATTCGTGCATGCTTTCCCATTGTCACTTCAGTCACTATTTTTTCAGTGAAATGTACTTAGAAATCTTCCAAAATTTTCCGTATGTTTACGACTATGACCAATTCAAAACGTCTTTGGATTGAGTATTAACTCGAGTTTCAATCTATCGTAACAATTCAACTCCTTTACCTCTGTAATATTCCAACTTTGCCAAACTTTTCGAGATGTTTCCATTTACGAGGGATCCATAGAGCCTGTAGCTGGTTAGATAAATAGTTTCCTAATAGTCAACATTGTCTCTCCATCTGTTGATAGAGGTTCTCATGGCCCAGTCTCTTGCCACTAACCTCGACCTCAGCAACCCAAGTCTCTCCTAAAGCACGTTTTCCTGTCAAAGCCTAAAATGACGCATGCACCCATTCTCGTACACTTGCATCATTGCTTCAAATTGAAATTCATATTTAGATTCATTCAAGTGCATGCGTTCGTCGACAGTAAATTCAAATATTTATTTTACATCAGCTTGAACATTTACCACATTTATTGTATCCTTCTCTATGCCTAAGACTGTTTGAACAGTCACCACATATCTCGTATCCTTCTCTATGCCTAAGACTGCTTGAACATTTACCACTTATCTCGTATCCTTCTCTATGCCTAAGACTGCTTGAACATTCACCGCTTATCTCGTATCCTTCTCTATGCCTAAGATTGCTTGAATATTTACCACATATCTTGTATCCTTCTCTATGTCTAAGACTGTTTGAACATTTACCACATATCTCGGATCCTTCTCTATGCCTAAAACTACTTGAACATTTACCACATACCTCGTATCCTTCTCTATGCCTAAGACTGATATCGTCTTTAACGCAGGAGACCGATAAAAGGGGACTGCCTTTGCTCAAATTATCCATTCATAAGAAAACAAGACTGCCAAGCACAATGCCTTATGGGACCCCAGTAAGTTGCTACTTCCATTGAGGCAGAGATTTACCCATTCATGTCACACTTATGTATCACCGTTGATGAGAAGTTTTCACCTTCAACATTTCCAAATAAACCAGTAATATGTAGCTGTTATACCAATAGAGATGCAGTAGTTGGATGAACCTGCTCCTCTTATGTCAGAAACTATTTAGCCACACGAGTCGAGCCATTTCAATTTCACAAGAAAATTCGCCTTTCGTTCTACCATTACCCTTTCGAATATTAGTGTTGAAGAATTTGATCTGTAATTAGAATGGATTTGCGAGGTTGCCTGCTTTGGTAGGCGGAAGATGACAGCATGTTTCAGGATTCGTTAATGGGATGTCAGAGGTGTCCTAAGACATCTGCCACAACATTAGTAGTGGTCTTCACATTGCCTGCTTGCATTGTCTTAATAGAATAGCTGGAATGTCGTCTCATCATCCAGGTTCGCTATTGCTACTTAAGTCATCGATAGCTCCTACAATTTCAGTGATGTTAATAAGAGCCGTAAAATAAAATTCAAATTGATGCCATCCCAGATCGATATCAGGGCATTGAAGACATTGCCTTCGAAAATTGTGTGCTCTTGAGAAGGGAAACAATCCGCAAGCGCATCAATGCACGGATCGATTTCATGCGCTTCTTTCTATTATTGCTCGGTAAAGGCAGCGAATAGAGCCAATTGATCTCCCTTCTGTTATGACACCAATGAACAAAATTTTATGATACAAGCACAAATTAACAAACCTCGGCTACTTCAAGCATACTTGCATACAAATACTTCATGACCCAGGCTCCATCTGATAACCTCCGCTACTTCCATATACTTTTGAACATCACGTCCCATGCGCTAACAAAATTAGGAGTACCCCTAAACCCCTCCATAGAGCCCAACATCCTCCCCTCCCGCTCCTCCAACGGTGTAGCTGGGTACGGCCGTCCCTAACTGGGTCGGCGCAGTGCAGGATAATGCTGCTGCTGATAGACTGTCATGAGTGCAATGAACTGCAGCGACTGGCACGGGGGTCTGCACGCCTTGGGGGACTGCACGCCTACGGGCCCAGCTTGTTCATTGATAAATATGCGCAAAGGAGTGGCCTACGGGCAGCTTTGAAACAGCTGACATGCAACAATACATTAACATTGAAGGTGCAATCAAATATGTACCTACATTTAACTATTTGAACGGCTTGATGAAAACAGTAGGTGCCGTGGAAATATCGTCTTATTGACGAGTAATTCGATCGGCTATGGCTTGAATTCAACTGCCTCAAGATGTCCCGACCAGTTAAAATTCATGAAAAAATTCGTCTTCCATGCGTTGTATTACACTTCGTTTACACAGATCTGATGTAAATACTTCTTGACACTAGTTAAGATAAGAAGTATCTGGAATGGATCGTACTTGGGAATCATAATTGATACCATAATTGAATCGGAATTGAAAGTAGGTTGAGATCATCGAGGGGAATCTCATCTACCCACCGTCCCTCCCAAAGGTCCAGAGTTCGCTTCATAGAGGAGACACCGAACACAGAAACTCAGGAACGGGCGCGTTTTGCGTTAGTCGATCAATCAATAAGGGAGCAACTAACTGTCGTCGCTGTTTTGTGCTATTCGATCCATCAATAAGGGAGCAACTAACTGTTCGTCGCTGTTCTGTGTTATTTGATCAATCAATAAGGGAGAAACTGTTCGTCGCTATCTCAGAGCGCATCATAAACTATTGTTTTTCCCTCTGTACTGGATAACTGAATAATTTCACCACTGTAGAGACCACCTTAAATTTATTAGCTACTCTTGTGCGGGCTAAAATCTTAAAAAAAAAATTGATTCATTTGAATCATCACATGGACTAAGCCATCATCTGATTTGAGACGCAACAAAATGCCGCATCACAATCACCAATGACTTACACGGTCCAGGTCTCTTATTAATGAATAATACATTATTGCGAATTGACGCGAGTTCACAGAAAAACCAGGCTCGAGCCGTTTGCACATCCACTGCCAGCCTGGCACTGGCCTTGCGCAGATCCACTCAAAAACACCTAGCAAGCCTTGAGCATATCCACTCAAAACCTGGCACTGGCCTTGTGCACATCCACTCAAGAAGACCTTGCAAGCCCTGAACCTATCCACTCAAAACATAGCACTAGCCTTGTGCACATCCACCCAAGAAGACCTTGCAAGCCCTGAACCTATCCACTCAAAACCTGGCACTAGTCTTGTGCACATCCACTCAAGAAGATCTTGCAAGCCTTGATCATATCCACTCAAGAAGACCTTGCAAGCCTTGAGCATATCCACTCAAAACCTGGCACTAGTCTTGTGCACATCCACTCAAGAAGATCTTGCAAGCCTTGAGCATCTCCACTCAAAACCTGGCACTGGCCTTGCGCACATCCACTCAAGAAGAAGACCTTGCAAGCCTTGCGCATATCCACCCAAACCCTGGCACTAGCCTTGCGCACATCCACTAAAGAACATCTTGAAAGCCTTGAGCATATCGTCTCAACACCTGGCGCTGGCCATACGCACATCCACTCAATAAGACCTCGCAAGCCTTGAGCATATCGACTCAAAAACTGGCACTGGCCTTGTGCACATCCACTCAAGAAGACTTTGCAAGCCTTGAGCATATCCACTCAAAGTCTGGCACTGGTCTTACGCACATAACACATCCATTTCTAACCTGGTGCTAATCTGACGTACATCGAATTCCAGCATTGTACTAGCCCGGCGTACAACTAACTATAGCCGCATGGCACTAGCCTTGCGCACAACTACAGTCTCATGACACTAGCCATGCACGCAACGCGTGCACCAGGCACTAGCCTAAGTCCACGTAGATATAAACACGTGCGCCGCTCCGTGAGAAATGCGCGCTCGCTCAACAAATTCGAGGACTCGTACGGGCGCCATCGATTGGCGCCAGCAGTAGCACACCATCAACAATCTAAATACTCAACTGACAGTATATTCATTGCAACAGTACACCAGCTCTTTACACTCAGATCGTCCATTTTGGTGATAAGCAAATCCACGACACAGTAGCAGCTGCCTACCCCTTTTACTGCCGTTCTGTTTAGTGATATTGGGGGGCAGGAAACTAGGAACTTCAGCCGGATATCACGTACTTCCTGATTAATATTGTTACTTACACACCGTGCTATTGGTGGTATTGGGTGATAGGAAACTAGGAACTTCAGCCGGATATCATGTACTTCCTGATTAATATTGTTACTTTAACACCGTGCTATTGGTGGTATTGGGAGACAGGAAACTAGGAACTTCAGCCGGATATCACGTACTTCCTGATTAATATTGTTACTTACACACCGTGCTATTGGTGGTTTTGGGTGACAGGAAACTAGGAACTTCAGCCGGATATCATGTACTTCCTGATTAATATTGTTACTTCAACACCGTGCTATTGGTGGTATTGGGCGACAGGAAACTAGGAACTTCAGCCGGATATCATGTACTTCCTGATTAATATTGTTACTTTAACACCGTGCTATTGGTGGTATCGGGGGACAGGAAACTAGAAACTTCAGCCGGATACCATGTACTTCCTGATTAATATTGTTACTTACACACCGTGCTATTGGTGGTATTGGGTGACAGGAAACTAGGAACTTCAGCCGGATATCATGTACTTCCTGATTAATATTGTTACTTACACACCGTGCTATTGGTGGTATTGGGTGACAGGAAACTAGGAACTTCAGCCGGATATCATGTACTTCCTGATTAATATTGTTACTTTAACACCGTGCTATTGGTGGTATTGGGGGACAGGAAACTAGAAACTTCAGCTGGATATCATGTATTTTCTCATTAATATTGTTACTCCAACACTGAAAGTCTCGTCGATGCATGCATGCTGAAACGGTTGCCGAAGATACAGCAACGTCAGTAACATAGTCTTATAGATAGATAACGATAATTTTGCGCAGATTTGATAGAAACAATCCGATTCACATCAATGACTATTGACAAGAAGAAGAATGCATCAAGTCAGGCAGCATGAGGCGGCGCCATGAAAATGAAAGAGTAAAAACTAGTTAGCGTGCAATGAAGTGGGAAGCAATGAATGTTATAAGATAACACTATATGATCAAATACACCATTAAAGAAATCACTCCTTTCCTGATCAGTTTTCATGCTAACAAAAGTTTGCATAATTTTTCATAGATTTCTTTTGTCTCTGATACATCGTTTCTTACTTTAAATTTGAGGAAGCAGAAGATTCTTGTTATTAAATACAGCCACGGATTTTCACTAGGATGTGGGATGGTTCTACGAACTTATGCACCAGTTTCAAGTAATTCATAAGTAATCCGTCGCAGCCGTAACCGGTGGGCGGTGAACAACAGCAGATCAGTTGTATAGGTAGGTATACTGTTTCTATTTAAATGCCCCACTAGTTCAATTGAAGCTATTCCACGCCTTGGTGCATGCCATCGTGCAAAGATTTGAATTGTACTTCGACGCAATATGGATAGTTGAATTAACATGAAACTAGACGAATTCTTCTATTTTCCACGGCTTTGCAATCAAAATTACCTCATCCATCAAACTGATATCATGGGCGAGGTGGCAGCTACGCCATGACGGCAGCTGTACCATCAAGTACCACAACGTTTCTCCACGCAAGTAAGCATACACTAAACACAATGGGATAGGAATGCTACGCCATGACGGCAGCTGTACCATCAAGTACCACAACGTTTCTCCACGCAAGTAAGCATACACTATACACAATGGAATAGGAATGCTACGCCATGACGGCAGCTGTACCATCAAGTACCACAACGTTTCTCCACGCAAGTAAGCTTACACTATACACAATGGAATAGGAATGCTACGCCATGACGGCAGCTGTACCATCAAGTACCACAACGTTTCTCCACGCAAGTAAGCTTACACTATACACAATGGAATAGGAATGCTACGCCATGACGGCAGCTGTACCATCAAGTACCACAACGTTTCTCCACGCAAGTAAGCTTACACTATACACAATGGGATAGGAATGCTACGCCATGACGGCAGTTGTACCATCAAGTACCACAACGTTTCTCCACGCAAGTAAGCATACACTATACACAATGGAATAGGAATGCTATGTCAATTTCCAGCCCTCTGGCAGACTGCGAAAAACTTCGCCAAACCTAGAAGATTCAACAACCCCACCCTGCTACAGGTGTAATCGAGCTGAAACATCGTTTCAGATACGGTAACGTCTATACCCTCGTGTATCACTGCTAGCTTCTGCACGCTGCACCACGGTAGATCATGATGCATTCACACTACAAAGCAATTCCATACACCCGGCAGCTGTTGATCTAGGTTGTGTCACGACATACCGATTGCACCTGTGAACGGTTGTCATCCAATGATGGGTTGGAAAGGAAAGGGTGACAGGACCGAGCACATCCTATTTCCGTAATATAACCTGCACCATGCGGTGGAAGATGGCACACACTGAAACCTAACACTCAACTTCATGATCTAATTTGGAACGAATGTCACAATTCATGCTACAACAGACAATAGTGCACACGGGATTCGCCATCTTTGTAACTTCGGTTGTCTGAAGCAAATCGATGGGTTGGGGGGAAAGAATGAGGCTGAGGCGTCAAAACCTAGTGCCAGCCACTTATCGGCGCCATGGCATAGCATCGCCAAGACTCGCGAAGTGCCACTAATCGTCGCCATAGCGAAGTCTCGCCTCAAACCCGCGCAGTGTCACTAAGCGGTGCACATAGCCTCGCCCTCGACCCCGGGCGGTGCCACTAAACTGAGTCATGGCATAGCCTCGCCCTTGACCCCGGGCGGTGCCACTAAACTGAGTCATGGCATAGCCTCGCCCTCGACCCCGGGCGGTGCCACTAAACTGAGTCATGGCATAGCCTCGCCCTCGACCCCGGGCGGTGCCACTAAACTGAGTCAAGGTATAGCCTCGCCCTCGACCCTGGGCGGTGCCGCTAGACTGAGTCATGGCATAGCTTTGCCCTCGACCCCGAGCGGTGCCACTAGACTGAGTCATGGCATAGCCTCGCCCTCGACCCCGAGCGGTGCCACTAAACTGAGTCATGGCATAGCCTCGCCCTCGACCCCGGGCGGTGTCGCTAACAACTTAAGTTACAATGTTTTTTGGGATCCGCAAATAATACAGACTCGGTTTTGCCAACACAACTCGATAAACGATACAATAGGCTCAATCTGGTAGAAAAAAATATCAAATGTACTGACGTGCGGCAAATATTCTCCAAGAAGTTAATTATTTATTCAAATTTGTGAAAATGGAAGCAGAATAGGTTTAGTTAAATTGATTGTAAAATACCAAGGGAATGAAATACTGTGACTTACAAGCCCTACTCCAGCCTTCCAACTGAAAGCCTTTTGGGTGTTTGTTTAAATGATACCGACAAGCTCATTTCATTGTTTAAGGCAAGCTCCATTGAAAACAATGTGATTATATCGCGAGCGTCAATAATCATGGTTACAACTAGCATGGGGGGACACGGCGTTCAGAGTACCTTGGACCACACTAGACGGCTAAACATTCAATACCCCCTTGCGGCATTATGTGCGGCACAGCCTAACAAGCAGCAGGTACTTGGGCTCCATGTGCCGGTGAGAGAGGCTGGCTCCGATGGTCGCAGCTCCCACACCTGACAGCACTAGCTGCGGACAGCGGTTGTCACCACCAGCTGCCGGACTGTGGTGTCACCACCAGCTGCCGGACTGTGGTGTCACCACCAGCTGCCGGACTGTGGTGTCACCACCAGCTGTCTGACTGTGGTGTCACCACCAGCTGTCTGACTGTGGTGTCACCACCAGCTGCCTGACTGTGGTGTCACCACCAGCTGCCGGACTGTGGTGTCACCACCAGCTGCCGGACTGTGGTGTCACCACCAGCTGCCGGACTGTGGTGTCACCACCAGCTGCCGGACTGTGGTGTCACCACCAGCTGCTTGGACTGTGGTCGTCACCACAAGCTGCCAAACTGGTCGTCACCACAAGCTGCCAAACTGCGGTCGTCACCACAAGCTGCCAGACTGTGATCGTCACCACAATCTGCCAGACTGGTCGTCACCATTAGCTGCCAAACTGTGGTTGTCTCCACCAGCTGTCAGACTATGGTCGTCTCCACCAGCTGTCGGAGCTGGACTACAGGCGTCACCACCAGCTGCCGGACTGTGGTTGTATCACCAGCTTTTTGAGAGTGGTGGACACTACCAGCTGCTGGAGAGAGGTGGACACTACCAGCTGCTGGAGAGGGTGAACACCATCAGCTTCAGGAGAGGGGTGAACACCACCAGCTGCTAGAGAGTGGACACCACCAGCTGCTAGAGAGTGGACACCACCAGCTGCTAGAGAGTGGACACCGCCAGCTGCTAGAGAGTGGACACCGCCAGCTGCTGGAGAGGGGTGGACACCACCAGCTTCAGGAGAGTAGTTGACACCACCGGCTGCTGATGAGTGGACACCACCAGCTGCTGGAAAGTTGTGGACACCACCAGCTGCTGGAGAGTTGTGGACACCACCAGCTGCTGGAGAAAGGTGGAAACCACCAGCTTTAGGAGAGTGGTGGACACCACCAGCTGCTGAAGAGTGGTGGACACCACCAGCTGCTGAAGAGTGGTGGACACCACCAGCTGCTGGAGAGTGGTGGACACCACCAGCTGCTGGAGAGTTGTGGACACCACCAGCTGCTGGAGAGTTGTGGACACCACCAGCTGCTGGAGAGTGGTGGACACCACCAGCTGCTGGAGAGTTGTGGACACCACCAGCTGCTGGAGAGTGGTGGACATCACCAGCTGCTGGAGAGTTGGGGACACCACCAGCTGCCGAGAAGTGGAGAACGCCACCAGCAGCGTTGAAACGAAAATTCGTGCTGAGATAGCCAATATCAGCCACACCATTTCAACGCTGTCGAAAAATTCAGGAAAATTCTCCCTTCTCATGTGCAGCCCATCGAACGCAAGACTTTCAAACCAACCACTGAAGCCCATCAACTCGTTAGTTAAGAGATTCAGGAAGATTCTACCTAAGTTTCCATACGACAGGCTGCTAGAAAAATGGGACTCAGCAAGTGCAGAACTCGTAAAAAAAATCGCACGCAACTGAAAATGATGCTGTACATGCCCCAGAAGTGCATCGAAAGACAAGGGGCTCAGGCTACATCTAAATCATCTGTTATAATACGCTCATGTCGTCACGTCTGTATGTTTGCGTGTTCGTGTGTCCATAATTAAACTGCGCAGAGGTCATTAGCATGATTTTGATTAAAACTCGGGAAGTGTGATGGGGGGTTACCCTCGGATGGGAGAAAACAGTATTTTCGGAGCAGAAGGTATCATCACTGTCAAGTTATTCGACATTTTCCGTTAGCATCCGTAGTTTGGCTCTGTGCAATCGTACGTAAAATTTTGAGTGAAAGTTGTAAATCTTGGTTCAACTTGAATTTTACTCTTCGACATCGAGGTGCTATCTTTAATGGTGCTCATGATACGTGCTCAATACCTCACTTTCATCAGTAAATCCTTCGGGAAATACATTTGTTCGGACCAAGCACGTTTCCATGAGCTGAGCAGGAGATTGAGGACTGTATTTTCGCAAAAAAAAATGATACGGCAACTGATTGCACAATGGCGGGTTATAGGCCCCATTCAAATGGGGCCTGTGAGGAAATGGCTCCAAGATTAATTTTCCTGAACATAAAAAAATACATCGGTTGCAGGGACGAACAAAGCTAATACTTCCACCAATGAAACAGATGGTGCTGCCACCTAGTGAATACGAGCTTGAAGTAAGTACGCAAAGTTACCGAGAAACCCATGCGTCAGACAGATACGCAAGTGCCAGATAAACTTGACTGTGTGGTAGACACATCCATAGAGGCGTACACGGATCGGAGACACGTAGGACGCAGACATCTGCAAGATTCAGCAGGATGCTTAGGGGCTCAAATTTATTTGACGGGATCACAACTGAAGTAGGGTTTTCAGTAATGAAGATCCACGATTAACACAACACACATCTGTGGGATATTTGTGCAAGGGTTTGAGATTAGTCTACACCTAATTAGAACCTCTTTGTAGGTAAACAAAATGACTGCATATTTGTATACGTTTACTAATGCACACGCGACTCCTAGCCGTAAAAATTTTCACAGGTACGAGTATAGCTAGTCTAAATTGAATGTTCTGGAGTGTCGCTAACCCTCATCAAAAGAAAGATTGTGTGAAGAAGACAGGCCAGCAGGCGCGAGCGTCCTCCGTACAGAGTTATTCGCGAGCTTGTGTCATCAATTGGGGGCTACTCGTTTCGAAGAGAGCTACAGCGCAGAGCAGCAGTTTCATACAGCACAAATTGTCACCATCTTCAGTATATACAGGTATGAAAAATGATTAATGTACATTTTTATTTTCAAAATATTCCAACACACCCTATCCTGAACACGTCATCGGGCAACTATCCATTTAAGAATAGTAACTAGGGACGTAGTCAGAGGGAATC
>SDVV010013125.1:0-15214 GCA_016164225.1 Gammarus roeselii | reverse complement strand
TTCAATACTTTAACGCAACAATATATTCATATTCATACCTACTCTGCACAATACATCTGCTGAAAACGTCTCATCGAACCAGGAAGGCCGGTTTGATAAGAATGAAAGTATTTTCATAATAAATGTTATTCACTTTTTTCTGTTGTTATATGGTATAGTACAATCGTGGAATTCGGTTAGAAAATATACAAAATCATGGAAGACGTTAAAAACGTGGCGAAGAGTATAGTTTTATATTTTTTCAGAATTGATGCCACGGGATTCGAACGCTCCTGCAGCGCACACGGAATTACCAGGGCGTACAATTCCGTTTTGTTCGAAAGTCTGGAATGTATATATTTTTTTCCCCGTTTGCAACGGAAAGTATATTTTTCCATTAAAATTTACAAAATTCATAGAAAATTTCCGATCGCAAAATTCTACGAAGTAGGTAACATAATGTCGTAATGAGTGGAATTTCTGCAGATGTTGTAGTATCGATATTGAAAAATAAGATAGAGATTGCGTGCATAAAACACAGTGGTTCATGAACCGCAAAACGCACGAATAGCTGTACACCGAGACAAGCCTCCACCTACTACGCACGAGCAGCTGTGCACCGAGGCAAGCCTCCACCTACTACGCACAAATAGCTGTGCACCGACACAAGCCTCCACCTACCACGCACGAATAGCTGTGCACTGAGACAAGCCTCCACCTACTACTCACGAATAACTGTGCACAGAGACAAGCCTCCACCTACTACGTACGAATAGCTGTGCACAGAGACATGCCTCCACCTACTACGCACGAATAACTGTGCACAGAGACATGCCTCCACCTACTACGCACAAATAGCTGTGCACCGAGACAAGCCTCTACCTACTACGCACGAATAGCTGTGCACAGAGACATGCCTCCACCTACTACGCACGAATAGCTGTGCACCAAGACAAGCCTCCACCTACTACGCACGAATAGCTGTGCACAGAGACATGCCTCCACCTACTACGCACAAATAGCTGTGCACCGAGACAAGTCTCCATGGACTACTCACGAATAGCTGTGCACAGAGACATGCCTCCACCTACTACGCACGAATAGCTGTGCACATAGACATGCCTCCACCTACTACGCACAAATAGCTGTGCACAGAGACAAGCCTCCACCTACTACGCACGAATAGCTGTGCACAGAGACAAGCCTCCTCCTCCTGCGCACGAATAGCTGTGCACAGAGACATGCCTCATCCTACTACGCACGAATAGCTGTGCACAGAGACAAACCTCCACGAATAGCTGCGCACAGAGACAAGCCTCCACCTCCTGCGCATGAATAGCTGTGCACCGAGGCAAGCCTCCACCTACTACGCACGAATAGCTGTGCACCGAGACAAGCCTCCACCTACTACGCACGAATAGCTGTGCACCGAGACAAGCCTCCACCTACTACGCACGATTAGCTGTGCACAGAGACATGCATCCACCTACTACGCACGAATAGCTGTGCACCGAGACAAGCCTCCACCTACTACGCACAAATAGCTGTGCACAGAGACAAGCCTCTACCTACTACGCACGAATAGCTGTGCACAGAGACAAGCCTCTACCTACTACGCACGAATAGCTGTGCACAGAGACAAGCCTCCACCTCCTGCGCATGAATGACTGCCCATTATATCATTCAGACATAGTTCTCATATCATTCAGACGCGCGGGCTGTTGCTAAAGCATCTACTTTGATGTATTCTGGCGCGTTGGCTTGGAGTCAGGACCAGCTGCCCTCTGCAATGGGAGCCAATCTTACCTATCATTCATCCGCTGCCGAGATACTCAAATGTATATTCTTCAGCAGCTATCTTGAGTTACATCAGAGCAAAATAATGTTAGGTGATAGTAGGTGATACCGACATCTATCTTGAGTTACATCAGAGCAAAATAATGTTAGGTGATAGTAGGTGATACCGACATCTATCTTGAGTTACATCAGAGCAAAATAATGTTAGGTGATATTAGGTGATACCGACATCTATCTTGAGTTACATCAGAGCAAAATAATGTTAGGTGATATTAGGTGATACCGACATCTATCTTGAGTTACATCAGAGCAAAATAATGTTAGGTGACATTAGGTGATACCGACATCTTACCTATCATTCATCCGCTGCCGAGATACTCAAATGTATATTCTTTAGCAGCTATCTTGAGTTACATCAGAGCAAAATAAATCTCTATGAAGACGAATGAATTTGTTACTATCCCATTGTTCATCTCCCACGGTACGTTTCAAATCGATTAAATGCACACTCTCGGCCTGCTCGTTTGATGTTGTTTATTGACTCGCCTAATATTGACCAAACGTTCTGCTTCTTTTCCTGAACTCGTTCGCTATCTTGCACGCAATTGTGCCAAGGGGGCCACTTTTGAGCAGCGCCGTTCAACAAGTGTTCTAAGATGCGCAACAAGTGACCAGTGGCAGCACGACTCAACAAGTGCTGCTGCTGCTGCTGCACCTCCTGCGGCGGTGGTCGCGGCAACAAGTGTCCGGCGTCCCAGCCTCAGTGATGCTGTAGACGTGGTGTGAGCTACAGCGCGTCGCTCCCGGGGATTCTCGTTCGGGATACCTGCGGAAGTCTCACCTGGGGAGAGAACGACGGCGATTCAAAGGTTCAGCATTAGACGGGCTATTGTAGTTTAATTCAAACATATTTGATGCACTATGTTTTCAAATAATGTTTGGAACATCCTCAAGTTTCTTAGGTTCCGCTGAAACTGCAAATCATAACAAGGGACAGGAACTGTATCCCGCGGACAAGAACGTCTTTATTTATGTTATGGTTCTTTTGAAAAAGTTGTTACGACATCGTTAAATGCAAACAAAGACCATGAAAACCGCCCTCATTGTTAGTTATTAGTTTAGGGACTAATAACAGAAGTGGATGCTTGGACGAAGTCGAATAGAAAAAAACATTCGTTTTTACGCTCTGTATCTAAATTCAAACCTTTTTATACACACAAAAGGTTTCTTAAATGATGGTTGGTAATCTTACAATCACAGACTCAGTAAACTTACGAGAAAGCAATGATAGACACGGTGGAATTATGACGACACCGGATGCATACTAGTACTGAGTGTTATATGGGTCTCTCAAAAAATTGACAATTTTATCCCCGTATGTAAGTACATGACATGAAATCAAATTTTAAACCGTCCACATACTAATCGCTGTTACATGAAACAATTCAAGATACACTGGACCACATGTTCTCTCCCAGAAATGTATCTGTTCACGATATTAGTAATGATTATTTTCCTGAACTCATCTTGAAATATATGTCACGATACCGACATCCTCTTGACTAACCTTCCGACTGAATTTCAAGATGCAAAGACATAGTCCCCACTCCACGGAGGACTATTGGCCGAGGTGCAGGCATGAACCCCCGCCCCCTGCTAGTCCCAGACGCCACGGAGGCAGAAGAGGCAGTGAGGGGCAGTGCACAACTACCCACAACTGGCGGCAAAACACATGGGGAGGGCAAGAAGAGAGCAGAACGGGAGGGATACTTCCAGACATCCCTCGGAACAGAGGGGGGCGAAACTGGGCTGAAAACCGACGGGGAGACATATGGGATGACAGGGAGCCTGTACAGTGCCAGTGGGAAAGTCCTGTAAGAAGAAGGCGGGACGTTCGCTCGCAGTATCAGAATTGGAACTACTACGGATACGGTGACCCAGACGACGTCTTACATAGAAAACATATTCGAACATCCTCCGTCGAAGTTGCTTACAGGAAATTTTCCGTCGGGAGTGCTGAACCTCACGAGAGAAACAAAGAGGTCAGTCCTCGTAAGTTGCGATCAAAGAGGGAGGGTAGTTCACCGGTTTACAGCATGGGCAGCTCACTCGAACCTACGATCCCTAGTGAACAGAGTAGAAGAAGACGGGCTAGTGTTGGAGTCGTGGCAAGTAGTCCGTTACAAGTCAGGCGACACTCGGTGAGAGATTTGTCTCCTGGGCGACCAGATAATCCCGAGGTCAATGGCCTTCCAGTGGATATTTATCCCAATGGACACACTTTTCAACCGGGCATCAGCGGTCGGGGTTCGAGAAGAAGTAGCATCGCTTCTTACGATTCTGAATACGAATTTAGGGACAGTCGAGTAAGAGACATGATCAATGAACGGAGGGGTTCGCAGAGACGATACAGCGATGTCTCCGATATAGAACGAGGGTTTCTTGTGGGAAACGACAACAATGTTTTGGGCACGCCTTCAGCTGCTGTCATGAGTTTTAATTGGCAGCCTGATGGTGTCTGTCCAACACCGGTTGACGTTGCAGACGGGACAAGTCGTAGAGAGTTGTTTGATACCGGTGATCTTGGGAGCTCGCGGTTGAATGGAGATGTCAATGTCAGATGGGATGAACAGAGAAAGAATTGGGTTCTGAAAGGAAACTTCCAAAATTCTCAGCAGATTGCCTCAGAAGATGTCATTGTCGGCCTGGGGTCCCAAACTGCGGAAGAGCGCTACGAGAACAACTCAAGCAGTAGGTATAGAAGTGATAGCGTTCATCTGAGTTTTAGGAATGGGAATTCGGTCACCAGAGGACAAATTTCAGACGCGTATTCTTCTCGTTACTCGAGTTCATCTAACAAACGAGACGATCAAACCTGGAATTCGGACAGCTGTTCTGAAGAGGACAATGTCCGTTCGCCCAAAAAACAATTATTCCAAGCCAGTGGCGCAGGGCGGCCAAAACGAAGTGAAATTCTTCTCAAAAGTGGTATTCTAATTCGCTATAATAGCTCGGATAACAAGTATCATGCCTACTTCAAAGAAGACCCGGACGGTTGTGAAAATGAGGATGACTACGAGGGTAGTGAAAACAACTTGGAATGTTGCGATGACGAGGACATCGGTCGAGAGAGCTTACCAACGCGGAAACCAAGGGGTTATAATGAGGATGAAAAATGGCAAATGAAATCCAGACCTGATGACTATGAGGTTTTGACCAATGCATCAGATCAACGTACGACTTCAAATGCTCCTGGTCTAGTGGATGCATTTCATGACGACGGCCAGAGACGGAAATCGACTGTTGCTGGCAATGGTGACCCCAACGTTTGTCAAGAGGACGTCATACAAATATCTACGTCGACACCGACCGAGGAAGAAAAAGATTACCCGAACACTGAAGAATATCAAAGTGATACTCCGCCGAAAAAGTCGAGCAAACGCAAGAATTCAACCGCGTTTTCTTGTAGTGCTGAACTCAGCATTATAGCTGGTGATGAGAAAGTAGAAAAGACCCAGAGTAGAATTGTAGTTTCCACCTCGCCAACTCCGGAAACGATAGCTCCGAGTGAGGCGAGGGAGGGAGATGCGGACGGGTGTCCTGGGATTAATAAAGATGTTCCCGAAGAAGATTTAGAAGAAGATTACAAGTGCGAATCGAGAAGACAATCATCGGCCAGCTTCAAGTACACAGTGTCCGACAAGAGTACAGTGGAAGCCAGCATAATGTATTCCACCTTCGACAGTCCTCCAACCTCCGCCACTCTTTCAAACGCAGAAACAAACGAAGAAGTTTTTGCTGAGGAAAGTACTAATTTGGACACTACCGAGCTCGAAGAGCTTCCGCGGAGCTATGATCTCCCCGGTCACCAGAGGACACCATGCTATGGGGAGGGCGACACCGAGTTCTCCCCACTCATCCCTCCCATCGTTATCCTGCAGGAGATGCCGGACCAACCCGACATGCCTGATGTCGAGTCCATGACTCAGCATCTATCACTGACCAAGCTCAAAGATCTAACTTCCAATTGGCTCTCATCAGCAAGGTACGTGACACGTCATCAGTGTCTGTTGATGTCTTCGTGTTGTTCTTGTTCGTAACTCTTATCTAACAGGTCCTACTTTTTGGATATATGATGGAGCGTGATGCAATCGTAAGGCTAGGACACTTCACTCCAAACCTTGTGACAATTATCGTCCATTGCATTTTTTCTACCTTAGTAACTTTTAACTAGTTAATTTCTTAAAAACTACCTTAATCGTTTTTTTATCATACAAAAAAAATACACTAAAACTAGTCCAGTTAAATTTTCCATTTCGAGTCTTGGGTAGCTGATATCAAACATTCCATACACGGCATGCTCCACAGCATCCTCGTCGTCTATTGGTGATCCCTTGAGTTCTTGTGTTGCCTGTTCCTCTTTGACGCCGTGTTAGTAGTAAATATGTCACCTTAAACGCCCGGGGAATGAGGAAAAGGGGGTCGAAACGCCCTGGAGATAGGGAACCCGAAAACGCCCTGGAGATAAGGGTCCCAAAAACGCCCTGGAGATAGGGAACCCGAAAACGGCCTGGAGATATGGTGACTGAAATCGCCCTGTAGCATGTTGGGTATTGTTTATGATTATTGACGGTTTGTAAATAGGTATTGCAAAGGGTAGGTATAATTGTATAAATTATTGTTATAGTTTCTTTAATTGGCATATCCGCAAGAAATGTTAGTCTGGTACATCAGAGGTTGAATGTACGTGTAGGATTTTATTCTTTTTGATTTGTATATAGTTATTTATAAATCGTATTGTTTAGTATCGCAGGCACCGCTTTCATTTCAATGGGTATTTATTGCTCGAACATAAACTTATTTAGGGATTATCATTTAATGATGTTGATACCGTCGTCATTTCAACTTGTTTTCATTGCTCGCTCGTTAACATACTTAGTTTTGATAACAGGTTCTTTATAAGTGAATGAAGTATTATGTAGGATCTTTGTTATTAAAGAGCAAAAGCTATAGTATTGGAATAAATCCATCTGCTTCTCCCATTGAATGTATTTATATTTATTTTAACCATTGCAGTATATCAACAGTAACACTGGTAGAAGTTACACTATATCTACAGTATGACACTGTCATTTACGCGCATACAGTAGCATTCAATTGGAAATGATACCACTGGGTCGCTAGCGTAGCGGCAGACCTCTATCCATCACTGTCTCAGGGTTAGATGCTATCTCGTTATCGCGCACGGTGGCCTTACACCCTGCCAAGGTAATGATACATGTCTACGCTCAGCCTCACTTAAGCATTTCATTATAGATAGGGTATAATTGACTCATTCGGGTGGCACGTGTGTGAATTTAGGATTATTTCGTGGTTTGAAGGGTTATCTTTGTTCTGTTCATAGTATTTATAAATGCTTTTATCCTCTAGACCAATGTATAAGGTGTGCTCTGTCACTAACTGTTGATCTTTTTATATATTTATTTGTTGATGATAGGAATACTGTTATAACACATTTAGATGTGTGGTAGGGGACCCCCTAGGCAAAAAGTTGGATGCGCTTTGAAAAATTGGGTGAGATAAGCTTGCTCGTATAAATCAATGTTCGTCAACGGTGTTAGGGCTTATTGAATTGGCATATCCGCAAGAAATGTTAGCCTGGTACATATCAATTTGGCTGTATGTGTACGTTTTTTTAATAGTATATGATATTGTAGTATTTGATCGATTTGGCTGTATATATCGGATAATTTAGTGTCGCAGTCACAGTTATTATTTAAATGGGAATTTATAGTGTTGTAATAGGATTTCAACTTACTTTCATTGCTCGATCGAGTTTGCTCCACGAGTCCAACGCCACAAAATCAGCGGCTAAGTGTGTCAATTACCAGACACAAGCCGAAATCAGACTTGAACAAAACAGAGACATACATAACCAGAAAAACATACACACACTTTGAGACCATACACAACATTCACGCACAAGCATGCCAACTTCAAACTGTACGCACTATTAAAAATTGTCTCGGTAAGTTTGAAAAATAATCGATTCTATGTTGATGCGTGCACAACTCTGCGTGCACAACCCTATGGGCATCCAGACATTCCCAAAAAATCCATTGAAGTAGAACCTACCGTCACTAAAAAGAGGAGGTGATGTGTCTTGGATGATGATGTCGATGTAAACTGGAATTTAATTTGCAAGAGACGTAAGCCTGGGAAAACCGTCTTTAGCGAGTGTAGTCGCGTGAATGACGAAAGCACATCAACGTCTTCAGTTTTTTTTTATTCGCATGGTAACATCGATATATCTGGTTGAAAACTGGATAATGCGTTATGGGGTAGATAGATTCTCGTAACGAAGCTGCTGCATCAACCCAAAATACAAGCATCGACCCGTTAAATGATAAACTAATAAACCACACTATTCATATAGATATTATATATATAGATGAAATAAATACATAGAAAACACAAATCGTTGCCCCAAATCCAACCATAAGGCGTCAAACAAGCATCCAAATCCTAAGAACCCACCAATCAACCACCGAATGAGTCAATTATACCCAACTAGATATGAATACAAACATATATGTACAGAAAAAGTATATATAGAATCATTAAACCAGACAAATATATAATGATACAGACACTCAAAAATATAGAAATAATGGCAAATCAACCGTGGAAATTACTGATAAGACGAAGTACAGGTGAGAGTAGCCTCTCCTAACGAACATTCCAAAGGCGTACTGAACTTATTGCCTAGAGGGTCCCGACACCCCCCACTACCACTCCAAAATAAGATGAAGAAATATTCCTACCAGAACCGAATAAAAAATAAAAATTATAACAGAAAGAAATCAAGCGTTCCCCATACAGTCATCTAAAGAATAAAAATGTATATACATACAATAAACATCAAAAAATAATAGAATACAAATGAACATAACCTCAAAACCTTCCGAAATATTTATTTGAAAGCAAGGGAATAAATGCCCACCTGTCACCCCGTCCGTTTGCCCGAATGAGTCACCCGTTGGCCACCCCGTAAGCCACCCGTACGACACCCGTAAGCCAGCCGTGAGCCGCCGCTGAAATGTTCATTGAATTATTTACAGAGCGGTCGCGCGTGCAATATTGCTTTTTAGGTCAACGGTTGACTATGAAAACTCAATTGACTGTCTCTTTAACGTCATCGGACTGGTTTTGGTAGAGTCATTAAATAGCAGGCCCGAGTAAATTTTAACATAATGGGTCCTGAAACGGAAGGATGGAAGCCTAAAATTACAAAATAAGGTGTGGCGACTCCTACATACTGTTTAACTTGAGACTCCTATATAGTGTCAAGGGACTCCTACATACTGTTTAACATGAGACTCCTATATAGTGTCAAGGGACTCCTACATACTGTTTAACATGAGACTCCTATATAGTGTCAAGGGACTCCTACATACTGTTTAACATGGGACGCCTACATAGTGTTAAAAGACTCCTACAGAGTGTCGATGTACTCCTACATCGTGTGAAGGGACTGTTACAGATTGTTTATACCGCTTGCTATTTGTATCGGCAGTCAAATGAAATGTTTCGAGCAGTCAGTGTCATTTGTTGGACATGGTGGACGTGGTCTCTGAACGAGTGTTGCTGGTGCAATTAACCTGTGCCACAAAGAAAGGTAACAGCCTGCCTCACTACCTGAATCAATTAACCTGTGCCACAAAGAAAGGTAACAGCCTGCCTCACTGCCTGAATCAATTAACCTGTGCCACAAAGAAAGGTAACAGCCTGCCTCACTACCTGAATCAATTAACCTACGCCACAAAAAAAAAGTAACAGCAGACCTCACTAAATACATGAATGTTAATCTACCTTTGCAGGGTATTGTAGACATGATCACGTTGTATTCACGTTGCATCATAGTTTAGTGACGCATTATCTCCTCCCCGGACACAAGTGACTGCAGTAACTGGAAGCGGAAACATGATAATAATTCCTCCTATTATTAGAACAGTGCTGGAAGGCTATGTTGTTCTCCCTTACAGAACAGACTACCTCCTCTGCGATCGTGATCCAGAGTTGGCGAAGTGCCATTTGCTGGTTCAGTATTGACAGCGGTCAATGGTACAGAGCAGATGATGGTGGTGTGATGAAGTACAGCGTTCTCGACTGAATGACGCCTGTGGTTAGTTTTGCTGAAGTTTTAACTGTATGAGTGTACAGAGGCTTCATAACTTGAAGGGTGGTTGATTTAGGCTGACACATTTTAACTACTTTCATTACAAGGTAATTTTTTTTTTAATCGAATGTTAGGTAATAAGCTGAGTTATTGCCACGAACGCAGTACAATTCTCTCCCCTACTTCTTCCCTGATACAAAAAAAAATGTTTTGCGCATTTTTTATGTCTAATTTTGTTATTTTTTGCCTGTCAAAACAATACTATTCACAGTAACCCCCTGAAACAACAATAGTTCAACTATCCACCGATGTAATTCGTCCCAAACATGAACGGCTGCATGCTCCAGTGCTGTATTAAATGTATAAACACTTGCAATCTTAATTGACTCAACTCTCATCCAGTCCTGGATGGCAACCATGTTTCCAACAAGCGTCCGTGGTGTGGCAGCTGTTTCTCTGCATGCATATTAGGATCGTTTGAGCAAGCGTCTATGATGTGGCAGCTGTTTCTCTACATGCATATTAAGGTCGTTTGAGCAAGCGTCTATGATGTGGCAGCTGATTCTCTGCATGCATATTAAGGTCGTTTGAGCAAGCGTCTATGATGTGGCAGCTGTTTCTCTACATGCATATTAAGGTCGTTTGAGCAAGCGTCTATGATGTGGCAGCTGTTTCTCTACATGCATATTAAGGTCGTTTGAGCAAGCGTCTATGATGTGGCAGCTGTTTCTCTGCATGCATATTAGGGTCGTTTGAGCAAGCGTCTATGATGTGGCAGCTGTTTCTCTACATGCATATTAAGGTCGTTTGAGCAAGCGTCTATGATGTGGCAGCTGTTTCTCTACATGCATATTAAGGTCGTTTGAGCAAGCGTCTATGATGTGGCAGCTGTTTCTCTGCATGCATATTAGGGTCGTTTGAGCAAGCGTCTATGATGTGGCAGCTGTTTCTCTACATGCATATTAAGGTCGTTTGAGCAAGCGTCTATGATGTGGCAGCTGTTTCTCTACATGCATATTAAGGTCGTTTGAGCAAGCGTCTATGATGTGGCAGCTGTTTCTCTGCATGCATATTAGGGTCGTTTGAGCAAGCGTCTATGATGTGGCAGCTGTTTCTCTACATGCATATTAAGGTCGTTTGAGCAAGCGTCTATGATGTGGCAGCTGTTTCTCTACATGCATATTAAGGTCGTTTGAGCAAGCGTCTATGATGTAGCAGCTGTTTCTCTGCATGCATATTAAGGTCGTTTGAACAAGCGTTTATGATGTGGCAGCTGTTTCTCTGCATGCACAATAGGGTCGTTTGAACAAGTGTCTATGATGTGGCAGCTGTTTCTCTGCATGCATAGTAGGGTCGTTTGAACAAATGTCCATGATGAGGCAGCTGTTTCTCTGCATGCATAATAGGGTTGTTTGAACAAGCGTCCATGATGTGGCAGCTGTTTCTCTGCATGCATATTAAGGTCGTTTGAGCAAGCGTCTATGATGTGGCAGCTGTTTCTCTGCATGCATATTAGGGTCGTTTGAACAAGCGTCTATGATGTGGCAGCTATTTCTCTGCATACATAATAGGGTCGTTTGAACAAGCGTCTGTGATGTGGCAGCTGTTTCTCTACATGCATAATAGGGTCGTTTGAACAAGCATCCATGATGTGGCAGCTGTTTCTCTGCTTGCATAACAGGGTCGTTTGAACAAGCGTCCATGATGTGGCAGCTGTTTCTCTGCATGCATATTGAGGTCGTTTGAGCCAGCGTCTATGATGTGGCAGCTGTTTCTCTGCGTGCATATTAGGGTCGTTTGAGCAAGCGTCTATGATGTGGCAGCTGTTTCTCTGCATGTATAATAGGGTCGTTTGAACAAGCGTCCATGATGTGGCAGCTGTTTCTCTGCATGCCCAATAGGATCGTTTGAACAAGCGTTTATGATGTGCAGCTGTTTCTCTGCATGCATATTAGGGTCGTTCGAACAAGCGTCCATGATGTGGCAGCTGTTTCTCTGCTTGCATATTAAGGTCGTTTGAGCAAGCGTCTATGATGTGGCAGCTGTTTCTCTGCAAGCATATTAAGGTCGTTTGAGCAAGCGTCTATGATGTGGCAGCTGTTTCTCTGCATGCATGTTAAGGTCGTTTGAACAAGCGTCTATGATGTGGCAGCTGTTTCTCTGCATGCTTATTAAGGTCGTTTGAGCAAGCATCTATGATGTGGCGGCTGTTTCTCTGCATGCATAATAGGGGCGTTTGAGCAAGCTGTGATGAGCAGTTATGATCCGAGTCAGGTTCAGCTGTCATGTGGTTTTGGGTAGCAGGAGCTTTGAATGCCAACACAAGCAGTGAAACAGGGGGCTTGTAGGCCAACACAAGCAGTGAAACAGGGGGTTTGAAGGCCAACACAAGCAGTGAAACAGGGGGTTTGTTGGCCAACACAGGCAGTAAAACAGGGGGTTTGAAGGTCAACACAAGCAGTAAAACAGAAGGTTTAAAGGCCAACACAAGCAGTGTAACAGAAGGTTTGAAAGCCAACACAAGCAGTGTAACAGAAGGTTTAACGGCCAACACAAGCAGTGTAACAGAAAGTTTAAAGGCCAACACAATCAGTGTAACAGAAGGGGTAAAGGCCAACACAATCAGTGTAACAGAGGGTTAAAAAGCCAACACAATCAGTATAACAGAAGGTTTTAAGGCCATCACAAACAGTGTAACAGAAGGTTTAAATGCCAACAAAAGCAGTGTACCAGAAGGTTTAAAGGCCAACACAAGCAGTGTAACAGAAGCTTTAAAGGTCAACACAAGTAGTGTAACAGAAGGTTAAAAGGCCAACACAAGTAGTGTACCAAGATGTTTGAATGCATATCACGCAGAATATTGAAATATAGTGAGTACTTGGGATACAGTCAAACGGAGTACATTGCAATACAGTCAAACGTTTCAGCACAAGATTGCACGTACAGGAGACATCACGTAAACAATGGCCTCGCATGAGGCATCAGATGCCCAATGGCCCCGTTGAGACATTGGGTGCACGATTGCCTTGTATGAGGCATCAGATGCCCAATGGCCCTGTTGAGACATTGGATGCACGAGTGCCTCGCATTGAGGCATCAGATGCCCAATGGCCCCGTTGAGACATCAGATGCCAAATAGCCCTGTTGAGACATTGGATGCACGAATGCCTCGCATTGAAGCATCAGATGCCTAGTGGCCCTGTTGAGACATTGGATGCACGAGTGCCTCGCATTGAGACATCAGATGCCTAGTGGACCTGTCGAGACATTGGATGCACGAGTGTCTCGCATTGAGGCATCAGATGCCCGATGGCTCTGATGAGACATTGGATGCACGAGTGCCTTGCATTGAGGCATCAGATGCCTAGTGGCCCTGTTGAGACATTGGATGCACGAGTGCCTCGCATTGAGGCATCAGATGCCCGATGGCCCTGTTGAGACATTGGATGCACGAGTGCCTCGCATTGAGGCATCAGATGCCCAGTGGCCCTGTTGAGACATTGGATGCACGAATGCCTCGCATTGAGACATAAGATGCACAATATCCAGGCTTTGAGACATCAAATGCACGATGTCCCCTTCTTGAGACACCAGATGCAAACTGACCTCGCTTTAAGACATCAGATGCACAATGTCCCTACATTGGAACATCATATACACAATGGCCCCGCATTGAGACATCAGATGAACAATGGTCCCGCATTGAGACATCAGATGCACAATGGCCCCGCATTGAGACATCAGATGCACAATGGTCCCGCATTGAGACATCAGATGCACAATGGTCCTGCATTGAGACATCAGATGCACAATGGTCCCGCATTGAGACATCAGATGCACAATGGTCCCGCATTGAGACATCAGATGCACAATGGTCCCGCATTGAGACATCAGATGCACAATGGTCTCGCATTGAGACATCAGATGCACAATGGTCCCGCATATTATGATGTGAACCAGTTTAAACTGTGAACTAATGGATTATTCAGATCAGTAATTGTAGCATAAAAAAAATCGGGTGCGAAATGGACGAAGCGCAACCTGTCGGCGAATGTTGACTTTGTCATTAACAGGGATCATGAAGAGCCAAGGATCATCCTTGCGGTCCTCCAATACCAAGTGCTGTGATAGGGGATGATTGTTTATTCCAACTCACTAGATGCTTTCTTTCAAGAAGATAACGTTTTATCCAACTTGTGTCAACGGAACAGACTCCATAATGCCGTCCTTGGGGAAGTTTCACGGTTCACGCACTCAATAACCTTGGCTGAGGTTCATAGAAGTTGCAACAGAGACTTTCCCACCGTCGATCCCACCAATAACTAATTTAGCTAATTTTAATACAACATGTTCTGTATTCTTTAAAGCTTAGAAGGCATATTGATTTTGGCGAAGTGGGTTACTAGATAAAAACTGTTCAAAGCCTGCTTATAGCGAGCAGGACTGAAATTGGGCAGTAATTTTTTAAGTACATTTTCATTAAAGTTTTATAAATTTGACGACTTACCACGATTTGGAGTGCATTGGGAAAATCTCCCTGCTGAAGTTCCTTTTTGGGAGCTACGATAGTCCCAAGGATTGTTTCAAATACATTGGTTGGGATATTACAACAGACAGTGCAACCACGATTATTTGTAACTATTTATGGTCGCTTTTAATTCGGTCTAGTGCACAGGGTTCAAGATTGGCTGATCGAGAATAGCATTCTCTCAATTATGTTTGCAAGGGATGTTGCTGCTAGTAAGAAATAGACTTTGGGTATTAGGTAGATACTTTGGGTATTAGGTAGACCAAATGATTATTGGAGGCATTTGTGGATCAGTGATGCCTTCATCATCAATATATCCTTTGGGTATTAGGTAGCAATGGTGGAGAGAGCACTGATGGATTTTGTGCTGATATCGAGGAGAGTGGTGAAGAGGCTGTTGGATGTGCGGGTGTTGAGAGGGGAGGGTGGAGGAGTGTCTGACCATCTGCTGGTGGAAGGCAGATTAAGAGTGGAGCAGAAGTGGAAAGGCAACAAACGAGTGGGAGGAGGAAAAGAGGTAGTGAAAGTGAGTGGACTGAATGTGAAAAGTAGAGCCGAAGAGTTTCAGCAGGCGTTGAAGGAAGAATATGACAACGTGAGAGGACAGGATCTGAGAGATGTGGAGGAAGAATGGGAGACGTTAAGGGATTCGTTGCTGAGATGTGCGAAGAAGGTGTGTGGTGTGCGCCGTGTGGGCGGGTGCAGGAGGAAAGGCTGCGAGTGGTGGAACG
>SDVV010013124.1:4668-15214 GCA_016164225.1 Gammarus roeselii | reverse complement strand
TTTATTAGAAACTGATATATGAAATAACCACAAACGAAAGAAATAAGGGCCTGCGATTTTATGGTAGTGTCTATTCAACCTGCTTCTACCGCCTGTCCTTCTCTTTCCACGCCCCTACTACAGAGACTGCACATTTTACCTGCCTGACAGACGTGCAACTGTTGGCATATATGGTAAATTTGTGAGGTTATTATCAAAAGATCGCAGCGTCACGCCCCGGTTGCCATCTCCCGGCGTGTTCCGGCAGACCAAATGGACTGGAGGGGCGTGGACAAGAATAACTCATACGAATTGTTTGAGAAATAGGATAAATAGTTACTTGGATTCATGGTATTGGGAAGATTGCATATTAGAGAGCTCACAAAATACAAATGACCCTGACTCCAGACTCAGCAGCGGGAGAGTATCAGAAATGAACATCTATGGTGAGATCACTGCAATTTACTCCCATGACACAATTTTATACTTTCATGTGCCCGCGGTGCTAACAACGCGCATCGTTGAAATATTTACTGGATAAAATTGTACTATTCAAGTGCGGTTCCCATTCATGACTTTGTTCTGGGAGAAAGCTCATTGTTTGATTAGGAAAGATTCAAATCATCTACGGGGTGATGGAGGAGTTCGATGGTCCTTGGCTAGGCATTATTTTATATTTTTCACTTTGTCAAGTTCATTTGTTTAATAAATAAAACATCTAGAGTACGCGCTATAATTAACTGATATAGAAGATGCAATAAACTCAACGTGAATTAATTACATGTGGTAATTAAAGCCGCAAATGGTCTATCAGTTGGGACGCAATGATATTCATGATAAAGATATTAGGACATACACCAGGTCGTACCTGTATTATGCACTCTGTGGTTATAACATTTTAGCCAGGCCGGCCCAAGTTAAAAAAGACCGGGAGATTTTATATACCCATGTGTGATTCTTAACACGTAGTAACTGTGTACAATGAGGTCTGCTATTATTTAGTGATTGGAGTACTCTTGCTCACCTTACCCTTCTACTCGTCCGGCCTACCCGTCCCGTATATATCATGTAATTGAAATTATACAATACGTGTTTATGTGTTAAAATCCTTCGCCCTTATTCCAATGATACCCAACTCTCATGAAAGGAGATGCAAAATTCAATTTACCATAAACCAGTGTAAGAAGTTTCAAGTCGAACGCGAATTGTAACATTTTTTTCTGTTTTGCACATTGAAAGCTCCTACGTCCAGTCAATAAGGGGACCAGGAAACAGTAGGTTGGCAGACCCCGATGGAAATTATTCCGTCATATTCGGAATTCATATATATTGAAAAAAGTTATGGAGTCAAAGAAAATTCACTTTGAACACAGGACAACTTTATTACGATTCCTATTTTTGGGGGAATGTGGACCTATAATATGCAGCTTTATGTTCCCTTGCACACTGTGTGTGTTACTGCTCGCACAATTCCGTTCATTTTTCCAATGATGGGTGATACATTAAATGTGCACAGTTGTTAATTCATACATTGATCATAGGCAATTGTTAGACGAAATAATATGTAAACTAGAACTAGAAATCTGATCGTAGTGTACATCAAACACAATACATATTTGTTATTGAACACATTCTTGTTTTCAACTCATCAAAAATATCAGGTACATCATTATTTTTTATGATTGTGTGTGTATATGATCTCTAAACTAGGGTTAATCAATTTATGTGCATGTATTTTCAACAGATTTTATGAAAAAGCTCCCAAAACGAACCCGAGTACGCTCTCAAATAAATGCGATGTTAACCCACATACATGACATTAACCGCGTTTTAATGCAAGCAATTCCATTGGAAATGCCCATGATAGAAAGATTGCATTAACATCATGCAATATATTAAAGTTGCTCAGAAAAATACCATCATTTTCCGGCGGAAACTGAAGGATATCAAACCCGCGTCTGGTTTTGGGAATGAAATAAATTTGAAACTTTATAATGACAAATTTAGATGACTGGAGAGTTTGGTTACTGAAAATAAATGATCTGTTACTAAGGTAATGGGATCCAGATACAATATAGTTCACCCGCATCAAGTGATACTACAAGATTCTCATGTAAACTTAAATGGAAGATACCGACACCAACAGGTAATGCATAGTGAAAAGTAATTTATAATAACTGTTTTTTTTTCGGTGTCAACCTCATGTATGAGGAACTCACTCGACCGCCTGCATGTTAGTTAACCAGATGTGCGATATCGATCATTATTCGGCCGGCATACGCAGTGTATCATCTAAAAAAAGTAATAACCCCTGCCCGCTTGCCATGAACTGCTGTGCCGTCAGTGTCCGTGACAGCATAACACGAGCAGCTGTGCCGTCATGAGCAGTTGTGCTGTCCTTTAACTGAATATTATTATTGGAACCATTTACAATTGATCACTTTATACAGCTAACGATTTGTTAGCATTGTAGCACGCGTCACGAGGCTCACTTTTTTTAACTTTACATGTAACCATTATGTTGCCAAATGGGTAGCGGGGCGGCCTTTTCACACATAAGAAATCCACGAGAAGCTGAAGGTTGTAGGTTCGAGACTCCCTGACCCTGGATAAGACATGCTTGCCGGTCTCTCAAACAGTCGAAGGCCAGCCCAAAAACGTTATGGGACAAAAACACTACCGGCACAACAGGGGAGGAGGAGTCACAATCTTTTTGAGTGGCTTAATAAGAATTCGGACATCCACAACCATCGGTCAGAGAAGCTCTAGCTTATGAAATCGCCTCGTCGGGTTAGAACTAGTCAGTTATGTCAAACAATTTTTTTCGTAGGTGTTTTTAAATTGAACAATTCATAGTTATATGCATAATCAGTTTTTTTTTTGAGAAGCCAGATGAAATGAAGAATTCGAGGAAACAGATGGTTTCACTCGCTTTATACTCCTATTACCTTTCGCGAATAATCGAAGTTATTATTCCTTCTCTTGATGAGTGTCACATAAAAAAAACGCATAAGCTAAAAGCCTAAAAAAAAATCATCCGAGCGCTGTCTTGTATTGTGTTTTCAAGGAACCAATGCCTTCCCGAATTTGCATGCTATAAAAGGCTGCAATAACTTTCGAGTAAAACCGACAAGTGCTTTCGACGCTGAAATGCTTTAGATTCGCCCACTGCTCGAATTGAAGGCCGAAATGTTTTGCTTCGATGCAAAAAGTTATGGTGATTGTATGAAAGTAAAAGTGCTTCTAGGGAAAACATTTCACTTCATACAAGTAGTATATATGCTCATCACCAATATTTTCCAAAGTTCTTCATGGGATGGACTCAAAAAAAAGAAGATGCTATTTCCTTGCGGTTCTGTTGTTCTCACCCATCATTGCAGACCAAAGCCGAGTGCCTACGACCAAATGCTATAATAGCGTAGCATACTTCCAAGTCGGGCTCCTTTGGGCTGTTGTCGTTGTTTGGGTGTATTTGTCAGTCAAGTCTGTCTTATCACCATTCTGACTTTTGAAACGCTGGGCTCCGTAAATTCTGAAGGTTATTCGGACGTTTTATGACGCTTCAAGGAACGCAGAAGTTCATAGGCACCTCAATAAGCTAGATTATCTTGAATCTTGAATATTTTCCCTGCTATATACTAGCTGCCGTATCTTCTCTCTCCGCGTATGCTAGTTGAAAGAAGATGAAACAGATTGGAAAGGTTATTCATTCCCCATACAGTGAACTATCCCTGGGCTGTCTTGATGATATTTGCTCGCGGTTTTGCGTCTCATAAGTTGAATAACGGAAACTGAGGCAACAATAGGGGATAATTCAAGTATTTCTGTCCTCTTATACTCACTCAACTCACATTCCCTAAGTTCTTGAATTTAACGAACCTCCCTTATAGCTAGTCTAACATGGACGGCTGGGAGATTCTCGGAGCCAAAACTATCCGTAGACATGCCTACTGCTAGTTAGCTTTATTTTCTTAGTCGTATTAATCTTTTGAGGCTGACTGCAAGATTGAAATCGCTCCCGTCTACCGCAAACACTGAGTTAATATTCTAAGAGACCCACGTAATTGAAATGGCGCTATTCGCGTTGATGTAAACTATTGAGTATTACAGAAGTAGGGGCTTGCTTATTTTCCTGAGCTATTTTGATGTGATCCGGGTATAGTAAATCATTGGATTTTAGTCAGAAATATAATTGATAGAGGAGCCTCTCCTTATATTGTGCAATTGCTTATTGTTAGGTGATGAACAGGATTTATTGCTTAATGGGGTAATTCGAAATCGTCAACTTCTCATTATATTAAATAAATTAGGCAGGGAGGTCAGCTATTGCCCTTTTTGTATAACGTGATCGCCGATGCGTTGAATTACATTCTAAGTGAAGAAAATCAAGGTTGCACTTTGCGTAAATTTTTGAGTTAACAATTTTGGTTACGCCGATGGTATGATGTTGCTTGCACCGACTCTATCAGCACTGGAAGAGCTTCAGAAGCAACTGAGACCTAAAGCTGTTATTAAGAACCCCTTGATATCATATTTAATATAACAAATACGACGTTTTATGTTGATGAATTTCAATATCATGGGCACATCATCATTTCAAAAATGTAATGATGATATGAACGATGCAAAAACACACGAGGTAGTAAAAGCTGTTACGGTATAACAGTTTTCCCCAAAGGGAAAATAATATTCAACTCTACAAAACTTTTGGTTTCTAGAATTGGATATTTTCAATCAGTTATGATGCGCCTTTGAACGACTGATGCTGATGCAACGCAGGAGGTCAGCAAGCTGAGTTTTTGTTGAAAACCAGTCAGATCACAAAAGTGTCAGAAACCTAATGACTCGAGCTATGAGTTCTTCGAATGAAATCGTCATTGTCTCCTGCTCAGGTGATGCGCTCACTTCCTCGCCACTGTTAACGCGTTGGGAAAATTTGAGGTACAAGCAAATATGATAAAGTAATATGATTAACAAAATGTGCGCAGTAATTTTGTATCAGTGTTCTCACTAGTGGTGTGAGTTCTATTCTTCATTGCATCCAAAGGTTAAGGTAGATGCATCAGTTGTGTGTACTACTATGCTCATGATGATTGTTGATGAAATTTTCATCGTGATCATTTATAATGAGAAATGAATTATTCATCAAATATTATATTTTTACGCAATTTTTTATTGATGTTATTATTATTAATAATATTGCTCATGTTATTATGAATATCATTAGTCGATGATGCTCATAATTGATTTTTATAATTATTCATGCTAGTATTATTATGAACACTATTAGTTCAAGTATCATAATAATAATTATTATTTTTTGGGTAATTTTTATTATAAATATTCCTTTCCGTAAATCCGACACGAGTCCGTCTCAATTTGAAGCGGTCCATCTGGATGTGATGTATTTGTCTCTTTGACGCGGAATCCTTCTCAATCCGAGGTCTAGGCGGGCCCTCCAACACAAAACCGTCAGCAATATGAAGCTGTCCACCTGACCGTGGTCGTGTCGGCCTTCCGACCAAAGACCATCTCCAATCAGACTGTGGCCCCTAATGCCGTCATAACTTCTAATTAGATCGCTTTAACGGACCAGCCAAAGTCCACTTGAACTTATTAAAGTGTCGATGTAGTTTAGGAAAGTAACTTTCCCTAAGTGGAAATGATTCCGGGATTATCATTGCTGTTCGTAACAGGGCTCCAGTTAGAGTAAATGTTGATATGACCGGGTTAGAAATTCACATTATGATACAAAAATAATACCTTATAATAAAATGTATATGATATTTGTTTTTTAGATGCATAAATTTGGCAGTTAAATCAATTAAGAAGCAACTAATGAGACCAGTTTACATCATCAATGGGTTGCTCATAGTTCAGCCAAAGCCGTTTTATGTATTGACCACAAATTTTAGCGCCATATTCTACGCTTCCATATCAATCAGTACAAACAGTGCATTATGAGTTTTTTTCCATTATTACTCGCATGATCTGATAATAAAAACGATACTTCGATAGAGTTATCGTGTGTTTGTTTGTCTCGTCGTCACACAAAGGATAGATGAGTGAGGCTCGACGTATCTAGGTTTACAATATTTCCCTAGAGCCCATCGTTCTTAACCCTTATTACATGTCGAAATGTTCACTTGAATAATCTGATTAATTTGGTCACACGAGCAACTGAAGAAAAACACTACACACGTGATTACACTAGGAAGCGTTTCCTATTATTGCATTATTTTGTAGAGGTTTTGTGGATTTGCCTCTTTCAGAGCAAATGCTCTTCATATTTATCTTATATTGGGATTTATTTGTGAGGTTTGTGTGTTGATCTAATTGTACGTCATTGTAAGCAAATTTTGTAATGCAGTTGTCACGTTTACTTCTGTCCTTGGTTAAACATTGGTTATTGACACCAATTGAAATGCCATTCCCTGATTCATTTCATAAAATTATTTGGCCTTCCTACTTGTGCAATTTTACGCAATGTAGTTTTTTTTTCTGTTCACTCACATTCCGAAATCCTACTAAAATTATCCAGTAAATTATTTTATTGGGCACATTATTGTGTAGTCCGGCCTCACTCATTCAGGAGTCTTGGAGCAAAAGTCACCAACCATCGACAGCTCCCAATCGCACAGGACTTTTCTTCCGTGGGAGATAAAATCTTTTGCAGTTATGGTTAAGCCTTACGATAATTGAACTTTAATTTTGCGTTTGCCCACCAGCAACGTTCACTGGCAAAGAGTTGGAACAGTTAACAGCTGCTGAATTTCATTGTAGGAAGTTGATTACCTTACATCACAACAGTTTCTTTGTGATGTAAGGTAATAAACGTTGAACTTTATGATTATGTATTTTCTTGTCAAATCATAGGCGCGACTACTAAAGGAATGATTGTATGCCAATTTCCCGTATACATTCAAAGAGCTATTGTACGTGAACCAAATTACATCCGTTTTTAGTAGACGAGTAGCACTGATGTTACCAATGATTGTATGCCTATATGGCTCTATTATGGCCATATGAGTTCTCATTCGCTTAGTGACACCAAATGCAGATCACAAATAAACCAAGTTAAAATGGATTTAATTAAATCCTTCTCCGGACTCACAGAGGCCTCAAAAGAGAGAAAGCTGATAATATTTGCTATTCGATGCGGCCATTTGAGGATTCCATTCGAGGTTGCTAGGCATTGGGCTTTTAAGCGCAACATACATAAGAAGAATTAGGAGCTTCTCACTCAATATTGGAGTTGTTGCGTAATTTATAGTGAGATATTTCCTCAAGAATGTCCAGGATAACGTCATAAACAAGATACAGCAGGTAAGCTGCTCACCGTGGATAGAGCTTCAAAGGGTTTGTGATAACTTTCATAGGCAGTTTCGACTCCAATCAAATTTACATAGGTTTTGAAATAAAAAAAGCGGTTTAACAAGAATTGGTTTGAGCTCATTTCCAATATAGCCATCTTTTTTTGATGTTGCATCAATTTTTCCCAATGTTGTTCATGGACTGGCTGGATAAGGCAAGAAAAAGCAACGTCAGATCTTAGCGTGTGCCTGCCATTCCGGCATAACATCGCACGTAAACGTTGATTGTTCCCGTAGTTACTCGCAGCGGTGGTTCACTCATATTCAGCACCGACTTTCTGCTAACAGCAAACAGCTAGTTAATAAGAGATTAGCTTCCCTCACATTGCAACACATGTCACTCACCAGTCCACCGTAAACATGCAACCATCGTAAAACTGCATCAGTCCACCGTAAACATGCAAACTCCGCAAACATGCACCAGTCCACCGTAAACGTGCATACCGTAAACATGCACACTCCGTAAACATGGACCTGTCCACCGTAAACATGCACACTCCATAAACATACACTAGTCCACCGTTAACGAACACACCGTGAACGTGCACACCGTTAACGTGCACACCACCGTAAACATGCACGAGTCCACCGTAAACATGCACATTCCGTAAACATGTACCAGTCCACCGTAAACATGCACACTCCATGAACTTGCGCTAGTCACCATAAATATGCATACTCCGTAAACATGCACCAGTACACCGTAAACATGCACACCAAAAACATGCACACCCTATATCTACCACCTCTGATCGTTTAAATAAAATGAAAACTCTTGAATGATCAAAATCGGTTTCAAGTCCCAGCAACTTGCAGAGGTTCCCATTCATCTTCTGATGCTGTTGGATTGGAGATTGGGCAAGCACTAGGAAGTATAGAGTTTAGAACTATCCGAAGTGTGCAACTTGGGTGCTCGATTGATTTTTTTAATGTTTCTGGGCTAATCCTAGAAAGTTTATGCTGTAGTGGAAACATTTTTCAAATGCTTATGGTTCTCTGTGTTGATTTATATAAATCCCATCATCCTGAAATAAGTAGGAGGTAGGGCTGGCATTGGACTGAGGCAAATACAAGTCTTTTCAAAGCCAGTGCCACTATCCGTAAATGTTATTAAACAATTACTATTGGTAGTCGACCATACCCGGCTCAGTGAGAACATTTTATCCCAACAATCGCAGAGTTTGATTATGGCCCGCTGAATCTCTCACAATATATCCTCCCTTTTGCCAAACCTTTTATACTGGGAGGCACTTAAAAGCAGCTGTGAGAGTCGAATCTCTAATAGTTTCATCCCAATTTCCTCTGTAGCGACTTTGCAGATATATCCATTCTTTATGCCATCATTCTCATATTTTCGTGAGTTTTGCTCTCTTATTATGATGACGTCAATGACTATCCTGGTACCAACTGAACCTTTTCTTTTCGGAATTATTTTTGATGAAGTTGTTTGCTCCAATTGTTCTCCACGAACATTGACAATCAGTCGGCGAATATTCATGACTACTGTAATGCCTCACTTTCTTTCGTATACCAGCGATTTCCCATGCCATAAGATGATTTAATTTTTTGAGCAGCCAAAATTGCTACGCAAAACCTCATGGTTTCACTATACTGCAACAATGGCACAAAACAATAATAGGAAGCGTTATGCGTTGAGACTATTTGGGAGAATAGCTGTTGATCATTTTATGTTAAAATATATTTACGTCAAACTTGGTACATTTGAAAAAAGGAATTTCGGCCCTCATGTCCTAAATACATAATACCTATTTTGTGTAACCATGACAGTTAACAAGACTATTGAGATGATTAAACTGTTGTTAGCTCATATCTATTAGTCTATAAACTGCGTTTGCATATAATTACACCCAATGATCAATGATTCAAAAGGTAAATGGGTGTAACATATTGTCTTATATATTTCGTGCACTTATAGTTTGTGTCTCCAATCCCTTATTTGCAAGGGACGTCGCTAATAGATACTGACACATTGGGTGCAGTAATGTTGTTTGCTTTAAGCTACTCAATCCGATTTTCAAAAGTTTCAATCGTGGTAAAAACAGAAGGAGGGGCTTGGGAGGGCATTCATTTCTCTCGCTCGCCACCACTGCTGCATCCGAACCCCATGCTGCCGTGGCTGTAGTTGTACACGAAGCAAATTTCTTGACCCGAGATATATATCACGGCGGTCGACATGAAAAATTCGGACAAACATTCTTCGGTAAGTGAAACCCACGGCGAGTCATTGCATTTCCAGGCGTGTTGCTATCGATGGTTTCTGTAAGGCGTTGATTCTTGACGAAAAGACGTCGCTAGAAGGATAGGTAGAAATGAGGGTGTGTATGATGCCTGTCTGTCTTCTGCAAGTGATGGCAGCCTACCAATGAAGGACCTGATGGGCCGTAGGGCAAACCTAATGTCCATAATTCTACGACGTTGTGTTTTGCTTAGACAAGAAGTGATTGAGAGGTTGTTTTTATCTGGGAATAGGTGATGGGTGGAATTATTGAAATGAATCGACCAATAAGTGATAAATTGATTGAGAAATATAAAGTAATTGATAAATAAGTTTTCGGGTTGTTATACTAGAATAAAACGTTAAGATCAGTCGAGGGCCGATTTAATTAGTGGAACGACGATTACAATTGTTAATTCATTCCGTGGTTCAAATCATTCTGGTTTTCTTCACGAAGAGACCTATTGATACACAATAACTACAAAAATATTCAAGATATTAGGTCTTAATGTCGATTGACTTGATGAAAAAACAGCATCATATAAAGAAGATATTTCAGTCTTTTGTTGGGCGAACATGTATGAACGACATCATTACTGGTAACAGTTCATAGAGGAGCTCCGACCTCAAACCATCGGGCGTCACAAATTAAGATTATTTTGCACGTGAATGAAACATACAAGATTCCAAGCTATTTATCTCACTAACAGCTCGTCACATTTATCTCACTAACACATTTATCTCACTAACACATTTATCTCACTAACAGCTCGTCACATTTATCTCACTAACACATTTATCTCACTAACAGCTCGTCACATTTATAGGATATTTTTACGCTCCGACCTCAAACCATCGGGCGTCACAAATTATGATTATTTTGCACGTGAATGAAACATACAAGATTCCAAGCTATTTATCTCACTAACAGCTCGTCACATTTATAGGATATTTTTAC
>SDVV010013123.1:0-15215 GCA_016164225.1 Gammarus roeselii | reverse complement strand
CAGAGTGTTCTACTCCCCCGTCGCATGAACAAGTGTAACGGGGCAGAGTGTTCTACTCACCCGTCGCACGAACAAGTGTAACGGGGCAGAGTGTTCTACTCACCCGTCGCATGAACAAGTGTAACGAGGCAGAGTGTTCTACTCACCAGTCGCATAAATAAGTGTAACGGGGCAGAGTGTTCTACTCACCCGTCGCATGAACAAGTGTAACGGGGCAGAGTGTTCTACTCACCCGTCGCCTGAACAAGTGTAACGGGGCAGAGTGTTCTACTCACCCGTCGCATGACGCGAAGAGAGAAGGACGACGTCTTCATTATGCTTGATATCTTGCCGACTCAGCCGCAGACAATTATGAGTAGAGCGGCGGGTAGAAACTCTACCCCGAAGAATGCTGGTACTCTCGTCCGGCTGAACTCCTCCTTAGTTCTACAACTCGAGGAATATTTTGAATTGAGAACTAATTATCGGACGGTGCAAGAAGAAGAAGATGATACAAAAAATAAAGCTAGGGCACAAAGTTGTAAACTTGAATGAGTTATGGGCTTGCTGCCTTATTATCGCTTGTGGTGTTTTCTTTATTATCCGTGTTTCGTTTCTCGAAATTACCACAGGTTTCTCAGCACCTACTTTAAACGGTAAGAATTGTCATATTTTTATGAACAGCAACAGATCAGTCATTATAATTAAACCAAGGGACAGAGAGGCGACCTTGCCACTGAAGGGCATGAGATAATCTTATTTGAGTCAGGGACTCTCACGTGAGTGTTGCAGTTACTTGAGTTTCTTCCCTTCCAATAGCAGCACAACATCACCATTACGTAGAAATGTAAATACATTTATTAGAAGAGAGCGTGAAGTTCTTCCATGAGAGATTGGAGGGAACAGTCAGGAAAGTTTGTCAACGCATGGGCACTGTTCTCGCTTTATAGTCATGGTTAGTGGGCTTGAATCACATCAGATGTCTTGATACGACGCACATAAGCACACTCCGTCAGGTGAACATATCCGGTCGTTGGAGATTAATAACTTCTTCTTATCACTAAAAATGTTTATATTCATTTCTTATTTCAGATATATTTTATCAATAAAATATATATTAAATCTCAGGTAACACTTCAGGGACGTGTGTTTTGTGGTATGTGTAATCCAACGTCAATCAATAATAGAGATGATGGAGAGGGTGATGCCGTCTGCTATTGAAAAAATAAATCATCTGTTGGAAATTGAAAATGTTGGATGTCCATTAAAACATGGATGGCATTTCTATTAAAAATGAAACAAACAAACAAACTGAACAATCTTTTTGAATCACTGATGGCCCTACCCATGATATTTTATGTGTTATATTAGTCTGTCGAGATAAATAGGTAGTATGTTCTTACCTTGCCTAACCCAAATGATTTCACTCTGCAAAAACACTACCATTCTCGTCTGATTCCAATCTAAATTCTGATCAAATATCCAGCCAAAACAGATCAGCAACGTGATCAATATATGCATTGCCAGTTTTTCTGAAGAAATACTATCGTTGAAATTTTTCTAATTCTTGTTTTCTGTAGGTATGATCGTGTCTAGACTGTTTTCTGTAGGTATGATCGTGTTTAGACTGTTTTCTGTAGGTATGATCGTGTCTAGACTGTTTTCTGTAGGTATGATCGTGTCTAGACTGTTTTCTGTAGGTATGATCGTGTTTAGACTGTTTTCTGTATGTATGATCGTGTCTAGACTGTTTTCTGTAGGTATGATCGTGTCTAGACTGTTTTCTGTAAGTATGATCGTGTCTAGACTGCTTTCTGTAGGTATGATCGTGTCTAGACTGTTTTCTGTAGGTATGATCGTGTTTAGACTGTTTTCTGTAGGTATGATTGTGTCTGGACATGTGTCTTCAAATTCACCGAATAGCTCGATAAGTTGGATTTTATATCAACAAAGTTTCACTTTCAATGCACTGGATTGGTGGTCGTCACTAGGGTATGGAACAGTATGTATTGGTGGTCGTCACTAGGGTATGGAACAGTATGAATTGGAGGTCGTCACTAGGGTATGGGACAGTACGTATTAGTGGTCGTCACTAGGGTATGGGACAGTATGTATTGGTGGTCGTCGCTAGGGAATGGGACAGTATGTATTGGTGGTCGTCACTAGGGTATGGGACAGTATGTATTGGTGGTCGTCACTAGAGTATGGGACAGTATGTATTGGTGGTCGTCACTAGGGTATGAGACAGTACGTATTGGAGGTCGTCACTAGGGTATGGGACAGTATGTCTTGAAGGTCGTCACTAGGGTATGATACAGTATGTATTGGAGGTCGTCACTAGGATATGGGACCGTATGTATTGGTTGTCGTCACTAGGATATGCGACAGTATGTATTGGAGGTCGTCACTAGGGTATGGGACAGTATGTATTGGTGGTCGTCACAAGGGTATGGGACAGTATGTATTGGTGGTCGTCACTAGGGTATGGGACAGCATGTATTGGAGGTCGTCACTAGGGTATGGGGCAGTATTTATTAGTGTTCGTCACTAGGGTATGGGACAGTATGTATTGGTGGTCGTCACAAGGGTATGGGACAGTATGTATTGGTGGTCGTCACTAGGGTATGGGACAGTATGTATTGGAGGTCGTCACAATGGTATGGGACAGTATTTATTAGTGGTCGTCACTAGGGTATGGGACAGTATGTATTGGTGGTCGTCACTAGGGTATGGGACAGTATGTATTGGTGGTCGTCACTAGGGTATGGGACAGTATGTATTGGTGGTCGGCACTAGGGTATGGGGCAGTATGTATTGGTGGTCGTCACAAGGGTATGGGACAGTATGTATTGGTGGTCGTCACTAGGATATGGGACAGTATGTATTGGTGGTCGTCACTAGGGTATGGGACAGTATGTATTGGTGGTCGTCACAAGGGTATGGGACAGTATGTATTGGTGGTCGTCACTAGGGTATGGGACAGTAAGAATTTCATGTATACGTTGTCGTTAGCTTTTCCCTATCATCAGACCCTCTGTACAGCTCATGTACCAAACGTGAACACTTAGGGAGATCAGAAATAACTTCAACCTTCTCCCCACGTAAGCGAATTGGACCTCAACTCTCTACATTAAAATGATACGAGGCCGACACGACGAAATTCCGGGAATGGTCTGAGTCAAACACAATTTGATTGATGTCAACAACGACACAAACGATTTTGGCATCAATTGACAATAAAACTAAATAATTGCTACGGTACCAATAAACTGATCCGTTGGCAGTGATACAAAACACACAAGCAATCAAAAATGGAATTGACTGCTAGACCGATGCCAAAAACTTTCTACTGTTCAAGAAAATTAGTTGCATAAAAAAATTAGATTTTTCGTCACTCCAAACATTCCGAGAGAAAATATCCAGAGAGTTATTGACAGATTTGTAAGGGACACATTGTGCAAATTTATTTTAATGGAGACAAGTAAGAATCTTTTACTAACTTGCACATTGTGACCAGCAATTTTTTTAGTATCCCATCGTCGTCAAGTTTTATGATTGCGATTTTTTCTGTTTATTTAAAGTCCTGTTGAAGACATTTTGGAGTTAGTCGGTTAAATAATAGGAAAAAAATCTACTACTGTTACGGTTTCCTCTGTTCCTGAGTTGGATACGATCATTTGCACTCACGTGAAACACATGTCCAGTTACCTTGGAACAAATGTCTTGTTAAAAAAGTTTGATTATGACATTGAGCCATGTGTTCAAGCAGCGATAAGTGTAGTTTTGAACAAATCCAATAATCATGGTATGTCAGAAGATCAGGTTTCCCGAGGTAGTCGATGGGCTTCGTTTGCCGTTAGCAATGCATCGAGTTTTTTTTTCGTCAGATGCCCTCATCTTCTGTCATTTGCCAAGTTTTGTCCCTCCCGGAAGGCTGCATGCCTTGCTAATTAGGCAAAAATACTTTTACGCTGCATGAGATTGTCCTACACACGTGTTAAGGCAATATTACCAAGTGCAAAATGAAGTGTGAACACATCTTATGCGCTCATTGTTGTCAACAGGCCGGACAATGAAGAAAGAAACCTCGTCTTATGTACAGTAGCGAGCAAATATTTGTTTATTGTTAGTCCGTAACCGGAAAAAACAATCCAACTTTCCCCACATGGAATTCAACTTCATATACACATTTGTTACGGTAGTATGTGTGGAGAAAGCTTCCTAATGGCTAATATTAATAAAATTTCCGATGAGTTCAAATTTAGAGCGGAAAATGGACTTTGAAGATTTCACTAACTGTACATCGATTGCTTGTAATAGTCATATCAAAACGAAAAAGAGAATCATTTTAAATAGGACGTTTCAGAGTCAAAGTAAATTCCTATTTTCTGCACTGGTCATAAGCATTTATTTTCACATTGTATAGATTGCATTATTGCCATACGGAGATGTTAGAAATGGCAAGATCAGTTGCGGCAAAACATCCATCTCTACGCATGGCCGCGTGGTCTTTCCAATCCTGATAGAGTTTATCAGCTGTCGTAGCTGTCGACTGAAACTTGACCAAATCTGACTGAGATTTCTTCCTCGAGTACAATGTACAATGACAAAGTACAGCGACAGTAACTCGATATTGCAGTCATAAGCCAGACTGGCACAGGATTTTGTCAATTTTTGAACGCTAAATCTGCCGACTTTGAAGAGACTTAAATGACTAGATTTGGTGCGATCACAATGGAATCCCATCGACGCAGTAGTAGACAATTCGAAAGTTAATGCCCTAATGTATCAAAAAATCACCTCACTCAATGCTAATACGTTGATTTTCTTCTCATGTGTATATTGTTCGATGCGTTACTAATGGAACGTTGATCATTTGTAAAATTTGAATCGGTGAGTGCGTTACCATAGATGGCCTTGGCCCCCCTTGCAGAAAAATTACTCGTTTTCTGAATGTAGACCGAACTATCCAATAGAGCAGCATACCTCACTAGTCGTCAATACTTCAAAGCTCGTAGCTGACAGCTGACTTCGGCACTTCCCCTGGAAGTGCCTAATTTTCTGAGATAATGACAGAAGTTGAGGCCTCAGGTCTAATCGGAAAATTCGAAAACGCCTCAACGTCTCACTGCAAAAAAAAATGTGGGTACAAAATAAGAGCTGAACGCAGTCTTAAAGTTTTATTTGCAGGTGAAGGATCATCGAGGGCTGAGTTGCTGAGTTGTTAACAGAATCAGACACATTCGACGTCACTCTATTATGACCTATAGACAACACATCGCATAACGAACAACAGCAGTCACAGAATTTACTAAACACTCTCCGTCAATTGACAGTTGATTAAAAATAGAAGGTTCTACATGAACCTGCAAATCAAGTTTTTCCAACGGGAAACTGATGATTCGATAAGATAAAACACTTTTCATGCAAGCTGAAGGCCAAGCGAAACAATCGCTACAAGTCATAAAACAATCAATTGGGCAATTGGGAAGTCAACGTCAGAAATAAACAATGTGTCGCGTGCTCTAAAATAAAAGTATAAAAATATTTCTGATAAAAAAAAAATACTTCGTCTTGATCTGACAAATCAAATAACCAAACACAGGCTGAAACGACCACAATTATCATTTACAGGCTCGAACTTCCAGACCAAACTGGCAAACGGGTGACCATGACAAGATAAAATTTGTTCAATCGGCTCCACAGATTAAGGAAACAGATCCACAAGTCTTCAAATGGGACACAGTCTAGGTATAAATAGATTATTTAATGAATTGATAAAACAAGCAGATTGTTAAATTTGGAAACAAATATGATATCAGTCAATCAAGGTATCATGGCAGGATAAGCATATGCCTAGTACACGATGAAAGATAATCCAGACAGGCAACATAGTTTAGGAAGTGAGGGACAGTGTTGTTAAAATTGGCAACCATATGTTCTTGCAAGGTTTAAATTTCAAACCATTCAAAAAAATTCAAGAGCCGTGCTATCTTGTTTCTGAAAAGATCAATCAAATTGCCTAACACCTGCGATGGTGCTACAATGCATTCACGCGTAGTTTCATCGTGCAAACAGGTGGTTCAAACTTTCAAACAGGTGGTTCACATGACAAAATGAGACGTTCGCACGGTCACGTATGATTCCATGCATGTCAATCAGTTTGATGGTCACTCTGGGAGCAGACATGATCATAGCCTAAATTTAGCCATTCATTTACTTCGGTTATCAAACTTGGTCAAACATATTAGGAAAAGATATAAACAGGGTCCAAGCCTGAAAATATATACTCCGTGTTGGTGAGAAAACTAGTTGGACCAGCGGACAAACAGGTGTGACGAACTGGAAACAAGTTGGACCAGCGGACAAACAGGTGTGACGAACTGGAAACTAGTTGGACCAGCGGACAAACAGGTGTGACGAACTGGAAACTAGTTGGACCAGCGGACAAACAGGTGTGACGAACTGGAAACTAGTTGGACCAACGGAGAAACAGGTGTGACGAAATGGAAACTAGTTTGACCAGCGGACAAACAGGTGTGACGAACTGGAAACTAGTTTGACCAGCGGACAAACAGGTGTGACGAACTGGAAACTAGTTGAACCAACGGACAAACAGGTGTGACGAACTGGAAACTAGTTGGACCAGCGGACAAACAGGTGTGACGAACTGGAAACTAGTTGAACCAGCGGACAAACAGGTGTGACGAACTGGAATTCATGAATGTATAGGTTGAATAGACTGTACGCCACTGTGTCCACAACAAACATGTACCCCACGTGGTGCTCAGAAGTGATGCCATCAGATGATCACGTCTTGGTGTACTTAAGATGCATGTTTTTATTATATATACGATACATGATCCCTCAATCCACCACCTGTCGGTCATACACACGGCCCAATCTATAGTTTGTAGTGTTAGATCAGAATATGCGCCTATATTTCAACACATCAAAGTAAAGTAAATCGATTATGTGATCAGTTGGTCAAACGATGGTCCTTACATCTAGATATTATCCTGGCACGGTAACAGGTTGTTGCTGTAGCCAACAGAGAAAAAACTCAAATACAACACACAGGTAATGACTGTACGTTCTCGAACATTCTGACATGTGCCTAATTGTTATTACTCCATAGCATCTTTAGAGCTAAATAAATTAGATGAAAAATACCGCACAAAATAAACATTAATAAGTTAAGAAGGATAGGAAAACATTTGGTAAAACCCATTGGCGCCTATAGTTTTGAGTATTCTGGTTAATAGAGCAGAAATAAATTCGAACCCAAACCCTGTGACAATATAAACATTCTGTCATGTGGAGTTTGAACCCCTTCACAGACATATAAACTTTATGTTGGTCAAACCAAGTTTCAAAGCGTTCAACTAGTATGTATACGGCACAGGAATACTTGCAGATCGAAGTGTCTTTGTAACTACCAGTAACTTTCACAGTATACCATTTCCAGAAATATCACTCCATTGCCAAACTGGTACACCTCTCTAGAGAACACCACCACCCAAAACGACGGGTAAGTTTACCGGTTCGAGAGCGATTGACAAGAAGCAGCAAAGGCATCACCTCCACTTCTGAGGACACGGTAACGAATGAGAGCGAGAGCAGGTCCAGACCTCCTGTTGGATCCTGTACGCCACAGCGCCTGGAAATTGCTGCTCCGGGGGTACGGGGGCCCAACGAGAGAAGAATGGAGGGCGAGGGAAGAGGTTCAGGGGAAACATTTTTGGAGTTGTGGTAGTGATGACGGGCGTAATAGCTTTATGGGCATGGCAAAGACTGGGCGTAGGAGGAGACATTGCTTTAGAGAGTGGGTCTGGGGTGACATTATTCAAATGATAGCCGAATGAGCATGCGGCTTAAAAGGCGAAACAATAGCAAAAATAAAGCCGACAGTAACTAAAGTGTTTGACAGAACAAGAAAATTGATCCCAAAGGTAATTAAAATGAACTCACTATATTGAGTGCCCCTGTATTGTTGTTTTCGTTTAATTATTCCGTATTCATTTCAAAAATGTCACCACCTCATTTCAAGTTGGTACGTTTGGCCGGAGTTAGCAAACGCAGCTACTGTAAGTATTTGTTACTATATTCGTAACAAAGTTAGATTACCAGAATTAATACAATATTTTGCCTTCTATAGAAGGAGCTCATCACGCCTCACGCAAATCACTTGGGAAAATTCAGTTTAAAACCAAGCTTCATAAATCAGTTTACTCATGTCAGAAAAAACATCATTTCAATCTTCAAGTAAGTATGTTGTGTAGAGTGAATCATATAAAATTCTGTATTATACACTTTATACAATATTCGATAAGTTGAATAATGATCCCTTCTCTCTAAAGAATAAACCACTATTCCATTTGAGGGTTTCCTGATGAATCTTTCTGATCTGAACGTTGCAATTGCCTTATTCTGAAGATATAATGTGCAATATAACAACTGATTACCGAACAATTTACAAAATTATATTTTCGCACGAAGTCAAATTGTCTGACTGCAAAAAAAAACATTACCTGGTGGTGATTATCAGTAGGAAACGAGTAACATAATGAGCAAAAACAAAATTGAGATTTCAATTCAATGCATACGACGGCATTCTTTCAGTTACCTGTTATAGTTCGTTGACTGTTGAAATTTGCAGAGCTGATAGTCTATAAGCCATTAGTGGATTTTGGGACATTTAGTTTGAATCCAGCAAATCAGATGAAAGTCATTTGGGTCGCTATCCCAACGCGCTAAATTCTTTTATAGCCAACCCTTTTTTAACAGCGAACATTGATAGCGTTCCTCACACGAGCCATTGTCATATCTGCCACTGACGTTCTGCCTAAACTCTGTTTCAGCCCACGTGAGAATCAGCCACCAGTCGTACCATTTTACTGGTTATCACTTTAATGAAACTTTTCCTACCCAACCTATCCTAACCTAGGGTACGTGTTTCTAACCCGCGTGGCAAAGGTACGTATTTATAACCCACGGGGCAAACATAGTTATTTTTTTAAGGTACGGAATGCCGTTTTTAGCGTTTTTTATTGAAATTTCATTAAAGTGATAACCAGTAGGTTGGTTCGCCTGTTTAGGTGTCAAGACAGTAGCAGATATGACAGTGGCAGATTTTGATGTGGAGGAAAATGCGTGCGGGCTGAAACATCGTTTATCTCGAAGACACGTGTGATGAAAGATTTTTAGCGGTTATGACAGTGTCCGGCTATGACAGTGAGGTGAAGTGGCGATAGTGCGCGTGTGCAGAAATAATTTTAGCGCGAACGCTGGGCTCCCAGTCGTTTGACAGTGATTCAATTGCAACGTAGGATAGCTCAAAAGTCTTTAGTCACTTCGACAGGTGAATGTTTTTTTTTAGTTTTTTGATTTGATAAAATATCTTTTATTATCATTATTATTAATGTTATTATTATTATTATTATTATTACTATTATTGGTATTATCATTATTATTATTATTATTATTATTATCATTATTTTTATTACTATCATCCTTATAATTATCATTATTAATATTAATAAATCATTTATTTCCAACGTTTAGAAATGGTTTCAAGCCTCAGATCTATCAAATAAAACCTATTTTCCAATTGCACTATTCGAATTATCGAAATGCGAGATTGAAATGAATTCGTGCCAGTTCGTCTCCTGTCGGTGGCCGGCTCGTACCTCATGTCGCAAAAATATTATTCAAATAAGACAGAACAGGCTTCACATACTTTCAGCACATAAGGAAAATGTCGCTCAATCATGTTAAATCAGGTTGTCGTCCATTTACGTCCGTTTGCCGCGAGGAAGGCCGACAATCTTCAAATTACTCAGAGTCCTCCGTAGTCAGTAAAAAACGTTGTATTTCAGTTGGTAGTAATTTTCAGAAATTGAAGGACACCACAAATCACTACATAGAAGAATAACTTATTAATTAACTACTAAACTGAGATTCATCACAAAGAGGTCGCCTCATATCGAATGAATCCCCCCCCCTCCCCATATCCACGCGTCTTGGTGTGGTTCATTCCATGCTTCCAACTTGAGAAGTGACGGAATAAGTCTTCAACGTGAGGTTTCTCATGCATGAGGGTGTTCATGGGGGGAGCACGAGGGATTTTGACTAATGTACCGCTAATCAAAGTTTCATGATCGAAAGGGATTTTTTCCCTCATGAACACACAGGTCTAGCCTCCTCGAATAGACAGTGCAAGACGATGTAAACTGCTTGCAGAGAGAGTCGGGTTTTGATGTCTCCAACTTCATCATGCAATTCATCTTGCATCAAATCCATCCAGAACGAATCCCCCGTATACAATTAGTATCCGCCGGGAGTGATGTAATGTCAGGTGATTTAATTTTGTATCAGTCAATGTCAATACAGGCACGTGGAAAATAATTATTGCCAGCCGGAATGAGCTGAATTGCCTATTGATTTCCATAGGAACTGAGTTAAAACTGAGAAGCCGTTTTGATTATTCAATTACATGATGACTTTAATGAAGTCCGATGACATCTTTTATTGCGAGTTTTGGGGACCTGTTATACTCGTATAGTCTTCGTTCAAAAAGATTCTCTTTGATCTATACATAGAAAGCTAAGAACTTTCAGTGGGAAACCACTTCATTTGCTATTGTTCTCATTAATACCGTTCCATATATTGAAGATTTTTCTAAGTTTGATGTACGGGTGATCCAGCTGTTGAATATCTAGTGGTGAAGTGAAAGAAAAAAACATTTTTAATTACAGACCTATCAGAAATTAAACTTAGTTGAAGCAATAACATCTCACCCAACCATCAGAGTTATAACACCGTGTATATTTGCTGAAAATCCCAATGCCCAATGTTTTACGGGTGTGTCGCATATTGCAAGTGTTTCTTCAGGTGGCTGCATGAGGCTTCCGTAGCACGTACGACCCTACACCAGCACCAACGTCATTCCTTAACTTATTTGCTCATAACCCGTTCAAATAAAATTTCCGAAAGACCAATTCTTTTTCTCAAAAATCTAGACGTTATCATTACATGACCGTTACATAAAATATATTGCAAATTGGAAGAATAATATTTTTTAGTGAGAAAAAAAATGAGAAAATGAGGTTTTTGTACGAGAAACAAAATTTTGCGTCGGGATAATTTTATCACAGTATAAATTTATCATAATAGGCATGCAAATAGAAAGTATTAATTATGTTGGTATCGTGTCAATAAAGTTGCACAACTAGTCAGTTATTTCGACTGAAAACAGTTTTCACTCACGAACAAACGGAAGAGAGGGAATACCGGACCAATCAGATAATCTAGCGTGTCTTCTACAGGATAAGGCTTTCGATACTAACAAACAAAACACTTCTAAAATAAGGTATTAAAATTGTACTCTCATGGATACCTTCTTATTCTTTTTCTCAATGAATGAGAAAATATGTTCAGTGATATCTCCACTTTTTATTGACTAACACAAAATCAACCGGGTAAACAACACTTTTTTCTATAACACTCAATGTAATGGTGCCGTTTAGCTGGACAATTACTGGCAGCCTTATTCAAATGATTTAGTTGTATATCATTGTTTAGTTATCATGACAGTTTATCAGGTTGCAAGCGTATCACAACTCCCACATGATACGTATATTAGCTTCATACAACCATTAGCTTGTTCGAAGAAGTTAACACTAGCTTTCATCAGAGGGTAGTGCATATCTACAAATATACCTTCATCAAACTGTGGTCATTATTTTTGGACATTCTCGTTTCACTATTTTTCAATATATCTTGGTAAAGGTAAAACGATGGATTGAGCACTCAATTTATGGATATATATGTAAGGTCATTGATAATTTTATGAACATGACCCAACGTTTTTAATGCAGACCTTTAGCAAGTAGTTGGTATAAATAAACCATCAAGGATATGTCGCATTCCCGCGAAACGTTATACACACGAAGCACAATTTTTGAACTAACTACCCCTAATTTTCGTAGCTGTTTATAAAATGACGATGGTGTGATGAATACCATTATAAAAGCACGAGTCATACAAGTAGTGTCTAGTACATTTCAATATATATATTTGTTCTCTTATTTCCATGACAATATGGATAGAAAGGAAATAGCATTCAAAAAGCGGAAATAATGAATTCGGATATTCTCGAACTGGATAGTAACCGCCTAAAAGTTTTCTCTGGTGTCATGAAGAGAAAAGCTGGCGGATCGATGTTGGTCAGCCTCAAATGTTGGTCCAGATTGGTAACCCTGATTTGGGTGAGTGGTATCCACCATGCTACAATGATATAAATCGATATGAAAACCAGGACTTGGATTAAATCAATCAAATTCTGAATTAGATTTGTTAGCATGATAAAACAAACTAATGATTCAGGGAATCCGTGTTGGTGCTGCGCCGAACCCATTAACAAGGATTAACCAGGGGTTCAGAATTAAGTTGAAAACTTGTACTGTTGAAAATCATTTAAAGTAAATTTGTTTATTTCAATTTATGAGAACCGTCACACGATTTTCCCTTGAAAAAAAAAAATTTTTTTTTTAAATATTGGCTCTACGGAACAAACACACATTGTTTTCTCGAGCAAAAAAATAGGAATTCAGAATTATTCAGGTTGATCGAGACGTAATTTAATTATTACTTTATTTTATTTCATCATTACATTTGTAACGTGCAAATAATAACTTTCATGATTTTGATTCAGTACAGGATCGTGCTCTGCAAAAAATTCGTCGTGTTATCCATCAATTTACATTGCAATGCGCAAATTTTATCAATTTTGTTAAACAGCATTTGTTAAACAATATGCATGATCAATAATTAAAACCAATGGCGATTCATTCATACTGCCCGGATTTAAAATGTGCGTGGAATTGAGTCGAACTTGCAATGAACACTCAGCACACAACGAAGTTTGGGTGAATGGATGGTGTGAAGCAGGCGTTAGGACGGAGAGACATGCATGTGGAAGTAGCGAGACAGCGTGCAATGAACAGGCGTGAGTGGCATATTGCTGTCGGGATTGTCGTAGGAGAGGGGGGGGTTGTCGGTCATCATGACGCAGTGGGAGTAAAACAATGAAAACTGTCGGGCCCTGCAGCTGACAACGCATCCTCGGACCACACTCGTGACCCAGAGTATGTGTTGCGGGGTTACGACCGGACCCTTTAGTATAAAAGGGCTAAGTTGTGTGCGTGTAAGCGTATGAGGGTGTTAGGTGCTCCTTGCCATCTGCCACCCCCCCTTTCTGGGGGATGCGGCCTAGTGTCTGTATCTGTATATAGCTAGGCTTTAATCATGGGGCTTGACCAAATTGGGTTGACCTAAGAAAATATATCGAGAAATTGATGTTCCCCTCTGTTTATATATAAATTAAAAAGATAGCTTGGACTGCACTAGGCCCCTCCAGTTACATGAAGCTACTTATAATGTCTATCTATGTGAGAAGAATATAGAAATGAATTACCATTGAGGACACCAATCTTACCTCGTAGTCCTATTGTGTTTAGTATCTAAAGTCTATCCTCAGATAATAGTTGTGACTGGTGAGCCTTGCTACTATGTTGATTTTGTTATTGCATCCCAGAGATATTTAGGGCAATGCCACGTAGCTATGTGGCATGTGCGCTAGTTAAATTCTCTGCAAGGGTATAAGGGTACAGTGAACACGTTTTGATTGAGCCCTCTAGCCTACCTACTTCTTCTGAGTATGTCACGATTATAAAATACACACTTCCCAAACACCTGCAACAACGTAACCTCAGCTTTCTAATGCTGGCAGCAGTCACGGGCATCACTAACGCATAATAATGTTTTATTATCAAATGAAAACAATACTAAGCGCCGTGAAACACACGTGCCCTCACCGCTCAATCTTCCGAACATAGGCTTCCAGGAAATCTCAAAACAAACAGATGTTACCAACATGGTTCTCAATAATAATACTGATATTACCAACATGGTTCTCGATAGTAAAAGAGATGTTAAGAACATGATTCTCCATAATAATAGAGATGTTACCAACATGGTTCTCAATAATGAAACAGATGTTACCAACATGTTTCTCAATAATGATACAGATGTTACCAACATGGTTCTCAATAATGAAACAGATGTTACCAACATGTTTCTCAATAATGATACAGATGTTACCAACATGGTTCTCAATAATAATACAATTGTTACCAACATGGTTCTCCATAATAATAGAGATGTTACCAATATGGTTCAAAATAAAAATACAGATGTTACCAGCATGGTTCTCAATAATAATACAGATGTTACCAACATGGTTCTCAATAATAATACAGATGTTACCAACATGGTCTCAATAATAATAGAGATGTTACCAACACGATTCTCGATTATAAAACAGATGTTACCAACATGGCTTACAATGAAAAAACAGATGTTACCAACATGGTTCTCAATAATAATACAGATGTTACCAACATGTTTTTCAATAATAATACAGATGTTACCAACATAGTTCTCAATAATAATCTCTGAAAAAAACACCTAATTATTTCCATGATGCATGTTCAATGGCGCTTGTGTGCGGTAATGTTGCGTATTTATCCACTCTAAATATAATGTTGCGCTGCCAATATGTGCGAGATCATCATGTGTTGGCTTGATGTGATGCGTTGCAGCATAAGGAGAGATGCGAACACTGAGACCAAGAAAGGTAATTGCTTGACAGTAATTGATGCTTGTGGTGCACATGTGATGTGTATAGTGGCTCGTGGTGAATATGTGATGTGTATAGAGGCTTGTGGTGCACGTGTAATGTGTATAGTGGCTTGTGGTGCACATGTAATGTGTATAGTGGCTTGTGGTGCACATGTAATGTGTATAGTGACTTGTGGTGCACATGTAATGTGTATAGTGGCTTGTGGTGCACAAATAATGTGTATTGTGGTATTAGGATCAATGTAGGTCCAGTTGAGGACATCTAAAATTGAAATAAAAGATTTCCACGAGAGTTTCATTTCGAATGTTTTGATGCAGAGAAGGACTGAGTGGAAACCTCTTTTCCGTCAAATTCACCCCACAAGCTGCATATGTGATTTAGCGGCCCTATGCTGACCATTAATTTTCGCAAATATCACAAGCGCCAAGCACGCAAGCAGTAACAAGTTATTCCTCATTAGCAGCCAATTCAATAGGAAACGGGATAAATAATAGATTTTTTTAGCAGCGTTGGTGAAGGCTACAATGTATAT
>SDVV010013122.1:0-15215 GCA_016164225.1 Gammarus roeselii | reverse complement strand
GCGTGCAGCCAACAGAGAACATTGCTATCAGACACCAAGAGCCTACCCTTCTGCCGGCGTGAAGCCAACAGAGAACATTGCTATCAGACACCAAAAGAGCGTAACATTCTGCCGGCGTACAGCCAACAGAGAACATGGCTATCAGACACCACACAAGCATGCCAACAGTCAGCAGCACGCAGGCCTCATGTCACGCTCCTTAAGCGTGCTCAGCTTAGTTCTTCGTACGAGAACCAGCAGCCTCAGATGGAACGTTGGCTTCAAGAAACTGTTTCAAGCTAGAAACACTATAGTAAGATTGGATAAAGGATTGTCGAGAATTGGCTCCAAAATTATGCTCATAAAGCAGACGATGTTGACCCAGGCCGCGCGCCCAACATTGAATTCATCCATTTCCATTATTAAAGAAATAATGCTCAATATTTTGGGAAACATGAAATGACAAAATAGCAGTTTATTTACTTCAACATTTACACGATCTTCGTTCAAACCCATTTTTATATAGAACCAGCTACTTGTGACCGCGTGTTGACCGCGTTGCTATCCAATTCTAGACTGTCATTGAGGTCAAATAACTTGTGAGAAAGGAAAATACGAGCCTGTGACAGATCGGCACCAGGTGTTGCAAACACTTAGTTGTACAACAACAACAAAATAATGACATGACGTAACTAGATTATCGAATTCATTTAGGTTTTATTTTATTATGACCACCTTTTACTAAATGCTTCTAAATGATCAGCAAATAACTCTGGCATCTACCAAAAAAGTTTCCACCCTCCATATTTGTTAGGCTTTACCTCCCCTATAGCGGGTTCACTAACTCACTGAGGATGGCCTCGCGGTCGACGTTTGACATCAGTTTGACATTGGGGGGAATCACGTCGGGGTGGAGGTGGCCCTTGTAGTGCCACAGAACAGTGTTGTTCAGAAACTTGAACGCCTCCAGCATGAGCAGCTGAGGGCAGAGGACGTTAAATGTATTAGTGAAGAATTCAAAGTTTTCGTTCATTTTTTTATGTATTTGTCCACCATAAAAATAGGAAGCGAGGCATTAACTTTACTGAGCAATTAAAAACGACCCTAACTTTTCTATCACGTTAAATATTGAACAGCCACTCCAGTGGAGAAGACGAACTCAAAGAGCTTCAAGAAGAGGATCTTAATTACACCGTAAACTGTCGAGTCATTCGCACAAGTCAATTCCCAGTCCCATTATTCGCCAGTCTAGACACCCTTCAACACACCCCACCTTATCATTGTTATTTGCCTCTGGAAGCCAGTATTCAGGTTCCAAGCTGACGAATATCGTGGCAAGGGGCGACTCCAGGCCCAGGCTCAGGCTCCCCGGTGAGGCCTGCAGGGAGCGAAACTAGAGAGAATTCTGGTAGATGCACGTGGATGACTCCCTCTGGGCCTTACGAGGAACCAAGCGTGCAAACTTTGCAGCAATCATGAGGGGAAATGTTGAATAAAAGAACTGCCAAGCGCAACGACTTGTCCAGCGAGCAACTGCAAAGAGCAACGACTTGTCCAGCGAGCAACTGCAAAGAGCAACGACTTGTCCAGCGAGCAACTGCAAAGAGCAACGACTTATCCAGCGAGCAACTGCAAAGAGCAACGACTTATCCAGCGAGCAACTGCAAAGAGCAACGACTTATCCAGCGAGCAACTGCAAAGAGCAACGACTTATCCAGCGAGCAACTGCAAAGAGCAACGACTTATCCAGCGAGCAACTGCAAAGAGCAACGACTTGTCCAGCGAGCAAATGCAAAGAGCAACGACTTATCCAGCGAGCAACTGCAAAGAGCAACGACTTATCCAGCGAGCAACTGCAAAGAGCAAAGACTTGTCCAGCGAAATTGCACTGTTTGAACAATGGCTATAAGTGCTGTTCGGCGGGTATATTGCAGCCGTTAGTGCACGAACATCAATATTTATCCTGGAAGAGCTCAGTTCTTTTAGATGGAGAGTTTGTCAGTACTACAAAACGAAACTATGAGTGGCCAAGGGCAAGAAAAATAAAGATAAGTAAGAAAAATAGGAGCAGTAAAAGCCACGAGACAAGGAATAGAGTGAAGTGTACGCATCTGAAAGGTTTCAATCGAGATGCAGCTCAACTAATTTGTTGTTCAGGCACCATGAGAGATCTCTTCTGGAGCCACGGCCTCACCCCTTCACCGTAGGATGATGACTCGCCTCTTTGCTGTTGGTTCTTGAGGCGATGTGGAACCCTCCGATCTCCACCTGTGATGGCAGCAGCGGCAGTGGCCGGTAGATGGAGTGGTGCGTGTTGATCAGCATCAGTTTGTGGCTTTCTACAAGTCTGAACAAAATATTATTAGATGATTTCGGAAGAATAAGCACAAAAATTATTATAGACAATTTATTTTCCTATTGATGTGAAGTGGTGGATTTAATTGATATTAAAAATTTCAAGACACGTGAATTTGATTTGTTTTGATTTGAGCCTCATTTCCACCGGAGCCTCAACGGGAGTCATAATAGGCTCCCCCGTAGGGCGCGACCGTCATTGATTCAGGTAAGTTCTCACGGCCTCGCATGCGAAAATATTAGTCTTGTCAAGATGAAGTCGGTACATATTCCAATTGTGACATATTCGCGTACTAGCGCGTACAAGAGAGTAAAGAGTTAACGCGTGTCTCCGTAAATGTATTGTTATCTCTGTGCGTAATGGGGTGGAGAGACCGCCTCACTAGCGCAGGTGTTCGGGGTTTAGACAGCTTCGTATAGTCCGGTGTGGTTTCCGAGAGCGATGAGATTTTTACGGTAGGTTGGGTCAGTGAGTAGGCTTTGTATGTTGCACGGGGGATTTAGGAACGCTCGTCGGGCTGCCGCGAGTGCGTTGCAATCCATCAGTAAGTGTTTCACGCTGATAACCACTTGGTGGCAACAGGGGCAAGGTGGCGCGTTTGGTCCTGCTTCGACATCCATCAGGTGGTTGTGAGTTATCCACGTGTGTCCCATGCCCACGCGGTTGATGAACACTTTGTCTTTTCTTTTGGTGAACTTTGTTTCCCATTCTCCGACTGAGGGTTTGACTGAAAGCATTTTTGTCAACTCTGTTGCCACATTTCATCCCATCGGGATGTTATATGGGAGTTGATGATAGGAAACCAGTCCCGGTAATGTATTGCGAGAAATTGTTCTTGTTGAGTAGATGCTAGTTTAGCAAGCGAGTCCGCAAGTTCATTTCCTCTTATTCCCACGTGTCCAGGGATCCAGCAGAATTCAATTGCCTGGCTTGTCTCCGACATTACAAAGAGATCGTGCTGTATTTTACGTAGAACGGGATGTTGGTAGTGGTGTTTTAATTTGAGTGAGGACACTCAGACTGTCTGAGAATACGACGTATTTGGGGAAGTGATGCGTTTTTTGCAATAGAAATGGCCTGTTTGAGTGCATGGAGATCCGCAGAGAACACAGAGGCCTCTTTCGGGAGGGTGGCCGAGAGTGGGATGTCCCAGCACACAGCAGCGGCTCCCACTCCGTCCGCTTTCTGGAGCCGTCAATGTATATGTGGCGGTGCTCTAAATATCCTTCCTCAAGTAGTCTTAGAAATTCCTGCCTGTACGCGTTGCTTGGAGTAGTTGCTTTAGGGTACATTTGCAGGTCTAGGTTGACCGGTGGTGGATTAGTTTGAAGGACTCGGTAGGAAAATTAAGGCCTAATAGCTTTACGCTTGATGTTTAGTGAGGTCAGCAGGTTGTCCACGCGTAGGGAAAACGGTGGGCATATATTATTTTTCGCCGCAAAAATGCGCTAATCGGATATGTTGGTGATGTGGCTGATTGCTGGGTTGTTGGTTAGACTTCTAGTCTTAAAATAGTTGTAGTGAAAGTTTGTCTCGCCGGAGAGGAAGTGAAAGTTCGTTAGCGAGCACGTTAAGGGATTTGATTGGGGTGGAGTGGAACGCGCCAGTTGTGATGCACAGACCGCATTGTTTACGATGGTCGAGTGAGGGCCGAGAGTAGTTTTGGCTGCTGAACAGTAGACAACGGCTCCGTAGTCCATGCGCGATCGTATCATTGCTCCGAACAACGTCATTCCGGTGTCCATGTCGGCACCGAACTTCAGGGATGTTACCGATTGGATAAGTCCCGACGACCTTTTGAAGTGAGTCGCCAGGGCTGCGATGTAAGGTCGTCACGTGAGTTTAGGATCCCACTAAAGACCCAGGAATTTAATCGTTTCTTCGTATACTATAGGGGTGTTGTGCAGCGTTAGGGCTAGTTTCAGATGTGAACCGGGCAAAAAGGTAAAGTGCATGCTTTTAGTTTTAGAACGCGAGAATCTGAATCAGTTTAGGGAAGCCCAGTTTCCGACTAGGTGTAGGCACTTCTGGAGTTCACATTGAATTGTTATGAGGCTGTGGTGTCAGTAGCTATTTTGTAGGTCGTCCACGTATGTTTTGAGTTTCTTTCGTATACACAAATCGAGTACAGCATCCAACGGACCTCCCCCCGTATGGTGATGAGAGCAGTCTTCCGTCTCGGGGAAGAATGTCTGCTAAATGATCGATATTGAGGATGAAAAGAGTGACACTGAGGACGCTTCCCTGATGAACGCCCATTTCTTGCGGATACGACGAAGACAGTGTTGCCAATCTTGACCGTGAAGGTGCGGTTTTGTAGAAATTGGTGGATGAAACGGGGAAGGGGACCTCTCAAACATTTACGGTGGAGATCCTTCATGATCCCGTATTTCCACGTAGTGTCGTATGGTTTTTCAACGTAGAAAAATATGGAAACCACATGTTTTCGTCCGACGAAGGCCTCTCTATTGTCCGATTATAGTCGTACGAGGTGATCCTTTGTGAAGTGGCGCTTACGGCCACCACACTGGATATTGTTAAGGCCTTCATGCATTTCATGGTAGTCGACTAGGCGTGAGTTCATCCTTCTTTCCATAGTCTTACATAGGACGCTAGTTAGGGCAATGGGACGATAGTTATGCGGGTCGATGTGACACTTCCAGGGTTTGTGTATCGGGATAATTACGGATTCCCGCCATTGATTGGGAAAGAATGAATTTGAATACAACGTATTGAACACATTTAGTAGGTGCTGGAGAGCGTTGTCAGAAAGGTGTTTGATCGTATTGATGTGCACTCTGTCCGGCCCGGGTGAGGTTTCACGAGTGTGGTCGATAGCATTTTGTAGTTCATGGAGGGAGAAAGGTTTGTTGTTGAATTCTTCATTTGCGGAAGTGAAGTCGATATGCTCACTTTCTCTTAGAATCTTTTCCCGTTGGAAAGAAGCCGTATAATTTGTTGATTGCGATATTTGGCTGAAAGTCTGAGCTAGTTTGTCCGCGATGTCCGCGAATGAAGAATAGACAGTGTCTCCATCCGACAGTAAGTGGTAGGTCGCTCGGGGCGACCTTGGATACGTCTGATTTTTCCCCACACTTGGGAATAAGGGTTGTTTCGATTGTTGTGTAACTAATTGGGTCCAGCTTTCTCGCTTCTTCTCCACGCTAAGTTTGCAGAACACGTCAGTTTCCTTTTCCCAGTCTACTCGGGTCCTGGGGGAACGTGCGAGGCGGAAGGTCCCGTACATTCTTTCACGCTGGTCCATTGTTTCTTGTACCACCGTGCACCACCAAGGTTTTGGGAAAAAGGTTGAGGGTAAATATTGGGAAATGCATGCAACAGCTGCACTTTGGAATTTATCGTATAGATGTATGACAATGCCGCGCTCTGAAATGTCTTTGGGAAGGCCCTCCAAATCGTCCCATGCGACATGTGTTGAGTATTCCTCCCAGCTGGCTTTCCGGTAGTTGAATCTAAGTTCCACTGGGTCGGGATTGTTTGGTTGTTAAGTAAGGAGCGATATGATCACTGGGTTGTGATCACTTTCATGTGTTAAAGGCAGGACTCCCCAAACAAGCTAGGGAGCTTAAGTGGGGCAGAAGATTGATAAATCGATGACTGTTTCGCTTTCGAGGTTGATCAGAGTGGGTTGTACGTCGTTGAGAAGGACCAGGTTGTGAGTGTCTATGGTGTTGGCCATTGTCACTCCCCTGGGGTCTGTTCCCACGCATCCCCACACTTCGTGGTCGCTGTTGAAGTCTCCAATGAGGAGTACGGGATGATGCAGTTAGTCAAGCAGATTGACCATTAGTGCCTCCATGAGGTCGTGGTTTCGTGACTAGTAGATAGATGCCACTGTAACTGGTCTTCAGATACATTTCTTCACTGCGACAGCTTGGAGTATTGTTCTCAGAGGGAGGAGGTGATGAGGTATCCTATAATGGATCAGAAGTGCCACTCCGCCGTGTGCAGTCACATTATTGTGACCTTCGCGACGCTGCATGACATATCGAGGGATTGTGAAGATGGCTGTGGCACGGAATTTGATCTCCTGGAGGCCTACCACCAAAGGTTTATGAGTGGAGATTAGTGATAATAATTAATCTTTCATGCTTGCTTTTAGGTCCCTGTCAATTCCACTGAAGTATTGTGTCGTTGTTCATTCCGGATCCGTTTCATGCCCAGATCTTGATTGTCTGGAGCGGTCGCGTCGTTTGTAGGAACTTTCGTGGTGTTTGTGTCTAAAGGGGCGCAGGTGTCCGTTCGCATGAGCGTCCGCTTTCTGTAGAACATGATCTCCTAGACTCGCTGCGTTCTCGGCTGTGAGTGCTCTTGTAGAAAAAAAGAGGACAAGAGAGTACGATCTTTGTGTTTGCTTCTTGAGCGAGTGCGTTTCTCTTCCATGGAGGGATTTTAAAAACATTATGATGGGCTGAGTAGTAGTTGTTGGGATATCTGAGTCGAGTGCGGTGCATGGTCGATCAATGGTTTCTGGTATCAGTTCTTCGTTGAAGATTTTCAACGCGTCCTCGCGTAGGCGATGGTCGTTCTCACTTGTGAGATGTTCTGGTGTCGGGTATGTTAGCCGAGGGTTGAATACCTCACTTTGATCTTGGCTGGGTGCGGTCGCAGTTAAGACGGTCAGAAGTCGTTCAACGCTCAGATCGAGGCGAGCTGTGGTTCGTGTGCGGTTGCTAATTTTTCTACTTCGTGGCGAGAGGGTGTCGCGTATCCTGCGGACGTCGTCGGAGGAATCTTCGTCTCTTTGCTTTTTGATTTTCCGGTTATTGGACCTCTCCTAGAGGTCGACCGAGGCAGCATCCATCGCAATGCTCCCTGGGCACTGGTGGATTCGTTGCTTGGGACGCCCGCCACTATTACGAAGGCGGTCGCTGGGCTGGTTGTGGTATTGTTAGTACTGGAGAGGGGTGTTAGGATCATGGTAATAGTTTGTGTTGACGGTAGACGAGTGTAGTCTGGTGGGGTAGACTTAATTGTAGATTCAACTGCTTTGGCGTATTTTAAATTACGGCAGTTTGGGTTTTCGTCGTAAAAGATTTGGATGGCTTGTTTGCGTGCAACTCTGCGGTCATCATGTTTGATTGTCATTGTTTTTTGTTCCATCTGCTTTGGGCAGTCGCGGTCACCTGCCTCATGGAGGCATGAGCAGTGGTAGCGCAGTTAGGTTGGTGGGCTGTGCAGTCCTTTTGGTCATGCTCGCCGGCGCACCTCTCACAGCGTTGGGATATGTATGGCTGGCAGTATTTGATGACGTGGCCGTTTTCCATGCATTTTTTGCACACTTCAGGCCATGTCGCCATTGGGTAAGTTATTGTTTTTCCCTGATCGCCCGGGATTACTATAAATTCAGATGTGGCACGTCCTGGGAAAGTGATTTGATATGCGGTGGTGTGGATGTTTCGTGGTTTGATCCATTTTGCTAGGGAAACGTTGGTGACTCCGTAATCCTTAGCTAAACCTGCTGCAGAAGTACTTAGGTCAGTTTTAGGCGTGTAGCTGGAAGTGTATATAATTCGTCTTGTAACGTTGAGGAACGGATGTATTTCGACAGTTACTTTGTGTTTGTCCATTTTATTAATCCTTTGTATAGCGTTTCTTTGCTCGATATTTACGACGTGGGCCAGATAATTCTTCCCCTTGTCGGCTTATGTTTATTGGTTTGCCTCCCAGTTGTTTAATGAGCGAGTTCATCATGGTGAATGGGCTCATCGAGGGAGCAACTTTGGTCGCACCGCTATTTATAAGCGTTATGAGGAAGTGAGTAAGGAATGATGCTGATCTTCTCTCCTGGGTGGGAGGGTCAGATTCCGCCGCAGCCTCTCGTCGCCCGACGTCGTGCTCAGTTTGGTATTGAAAGATCTCCCTCTCAGTCCTGTCCTGAGTAGTCTTTGTGTCCCGTAGAATTGCCGTTTACTTTGCAGTAAAAGCAATGAGATTTTTCGAATGGGCACGACAAGGAATCGTCCCGTTTATCCTGGTCTGGTCGTCTTGGGAGCAGTCTGAGCATCTTTGCTTACCGTGACAATCTCTGCTCGTGTGTCCGTATTTCTGGCATTTATAGCATCACATCGGACGTCTTTCAAAGGGTGTAACCTTGGTTTTGGTGTCAAAGAAATGTATTTCTAAGTAGTTAGGTGGGGTGGGGCAATTGGATTTTAGCAGAAGGGCCGTGATGGTGTTCCTTTTTGTTTTGATTTTGGTGCGAATTTCGCTTCAACTATACATTCCTCGTATTGGACGAGTCCGGTGATGAATTCGTCGGCTACATCACTCGGGAGACCCTCGATGTAAATCAGGCCTGAACTCATGAAAAAAGTTGGGTGTGGTATGATTTTGCAAGGCTTTTCGAATCTGCTGTTTTTGGAGTGTATAGTGTCACTTTGAAGTTTTGTGTCTACTTTAATGGTAAAGCTACCGTTGTTGAGGATTGGACGGCCAGTCATGGAGCCCAATTCTTCTCGTAGTTTATATGGGCAAATATCCGGTCTATCATTGACATCGAATGTCATTTTCAAGTGTTTGGGGAATTTAGGGCCGTTGTTGAATAGGTTGTGGTAATCAAATCTCGTGTATTGTCTCCTCTTTACGTTTTTTGTTCTTAGGGCGTCACGAATTGCGGTTGGAAGGAGAGCGATGTTATCAGAGAGGTCAGAGGCGGAAGCACACGAACAGGTTACGGGTTCCCTGGCCTCCATCCTCTTCATCAGCTCATTCAGTCGAGTATTCATAGTTGCACAAAGGTTCTTGAGTTTAGTGAGGCGTTCACAGACTTCACTGAAGGGTGCCTAGCAGTCCTCAGTCTCCAGTTCGGGAAGGCCCATCATTTTGCTTATCTTGCCCAGGGCATTCTGCATTCCGATTATATTCGCGTCCAGCTTTGAGACGCGTTCATTTCTATCATCGATTACGAGCTGAGTCAGGTCTCCTCTCGATGAGGAACTTCTGAGGGGTTCGTCGTTCTTTTCCTCTGACAGGTTTGAATGCGACGCTCTGATGGGGCAGTCAGCCCCTCTCCGATAGGGCTTGGTCTTGCCCATTGTTTGATCCCCGGCTTCTTCAGGGGTTTCTGGGTGAATATAGGTGGGGCCTTCTTTACGTACAACTTGAATTGTGTAAAGTATATTTATATACGTTTTTAAAATTAACTTTAATTAATTTAAATATAATCTTATTACCAGACTAATAGCTGAATATTTTTGGTGTACGGTTTTTGCTTTATATAATTTTTTTTGTAATATTTTTTTTCTCTGTTCAAACCCCGGTATCAGTGGGGGGCTCACCTCTTTGTGCACCAAGGGAGGGGACGTAGCTACAAACTGAAAGGGGGGGACGGTGGAGGGTCTTCTAACTCAAAACATATTTTTGCAAAGGGACAAATGAAATTTGGTGGTTAACGAGGACGCCGCGGGGAGGCGGGTGAGCCCGGGATACCCGCAGGGGGTATCCCTCCGAGGTGTCTTATTGCTCTCGCTTTAAAGAGATGATAGTCGATCTCTCCAATTAAGTTGAAAACTTCAATCTTTGCAAGACGACATTGGGTCTCCGAGCAATATTCGCCTTAGAGCGGTGACCGGCTCTTATTTTGATCCAGCAAAATAAATCTATACCCTGGAAACTTGTAAGCTTTGGAGCTTAGACGCGAAGAACAGTATGCGATGGTGTTTTTGAACTCAATTGTCACTCATTGGTTACGATACTGCCTCTGCGCAAAACTAAGACACGTGAAGTACCCTTAACGTGAAATAATGCGAAAGCGAAATCATACACACCAACTGTCACGTGTGATGACTAAGAGCTTCCAGTTGAAATGCTGGCGCCTTAAGGAATAATTATTCAAGGAATAACTATATATACATATACAAGTTCTAAATAATTACTCGATCTTCCCATTACCATAAATTAAACCGCCAAATATTGTTTTTTATCATGCCGTAATACTATTTGGATCTCCTAGTCCATTTCCAAACGAGCCTTTGGTACATGCGCTGTAAAACATCTGCGAGAGAGAAGATGAAGCGATCAGCCTTTCACTCTGGAGGACGTTGTTTCCTGGATCAGACGGTGACCTCGCAATTATTCAAGAGCTTCAACATTTTGCCTAATTAAGTTGCAGTCTTATGAGGAAAATAACGGCTAAAACGGTATGAGGAAAATAACGGCTAAAACGGTAACACGCAACGTATTTACTGAACATTTCGGGCTTAGCCCATCGTCAGCAAATTTGTGAAACTGCTAAGTTGACAAGATGAAGTTACTTGAAACTAGAAAATCTGATAAATTCGGAAAAATTACTCACTAAAAATATTTAAGGAGAGAAGACTCATTCTCCTTTGGTGTCAGTTTGAAAATATTGAACAACTCTAACATCGTACGATCACCAACGTTCTTGCTTTCAACTAAATGCAAGAATCTTAGCATTCTAGGATTTTAAAGTCTTTGTATATTATTACATTGAACACTAAGTTGAACGATCAACTTTCTGTTCACCCATTATATATTTTTGGTGAATAGGTTTATGAATTGTAACCGTGTTCTGTTATTTACAAACATCATTTTGTTCCATTTCCATCTTTACAGATTGCTGATAAGAAACTGAGCCGCAATGTTCACTAAATATGTTGCGTGTCCCCAGTATGCGTGTTGCGTGTCGCCAGTATGCGTGTTGCGTGTCGCCAGTATGCGTGTTGCGTGTCGCCAGTAAAGCACTTCTCTCCATTGGAGTTATTCAACTACAGCACCATACAAATACTCAGATATAAATCACCATTCCTTCCGAACCACGTAAAACGCTTGGCCATCAGGTGATGTTACGACGCAGAGATTTGCGTTTGTTTTGTTAGATGTATGAGTTTGTATGGAAAGAGGTCACTGTTCGGAAGAAGAGATAGAAATAAAACAGATTAATGAAGGTACTGTACATAGATCCGTTAAATCGTCTTCAAACAATTTTTTGGTAGCTTCAAGCAATCTCTTGGCTCCAGCGCAGTCTTGAGTTTAATTTCATGGGATTTATAAACTAAACAAGATAACGTCCGTGTTAAAAACTGAATTTCCAAAATATCTCTACTTGTAATTTGTATCACTTAATTCAATAATTTGGTTTGGGAATACATTTCGAACTGATCACAGTCTATTCAGAATAAATATTTAAATCACATATAAATTGGATTCGTGTTTCACGCAAAGCGAACCGTGAAACATTGAACAGAAACCATGAAATTGAATGCCACGATAATGCACACGTTTAATGGTATCATCGTACCAGGATACGCGAGCAGAACTGCGTGCCTTAGTCAAGTAGTCTCTTGGGAGGGTGTATGCCCAGAACCTTCTAGCAATGTGAACTGCTGTACTCCACCTTTAAGGTATGATCTAGACTCTGGAAGTACAGAATGCGACTTCAAGTCTGGCGGCCATCAGTGATCTATTCTGAAGATGATGAAGGTCGAACAGTGCTAGCGTGGACTTGCACCGAAGTGGCTCGAGCTCAATAAGAGTTGATATACAACAAAATCTGCGCATTCTTGGCGAATCCTAAGCATATTAATGTATTTTTTACTATTGCAGAACTAGCGCAAAAATTTGCGAAGTTTCCACCTTCACAATGTTTCAGACGAATTTCCGTACAAGCAGTAGAGAAGCTTTGCCCATGGTGCTGTTCTTCAATTCAGGCGTTATAGCGTCGAAACCCATTCCTTGTGGCGAAGCCTTAGCATTTAGAAATACCACACGCAGGCTTAGAGGTATTATGTTAGGAAAAACAAAGAGTTCAGAGCTAGATTTCAGAAACATAAATTTGAATGTCGGAAAAGAAACAGTTTTTTCTGAGTTTGGTATTCTTCTTTTCCTTTAGCAGCCAAAAAAATCCCTGCCTCATTTGGCGAAGATCTAGCACTTTGGATGATAGCTTGGAGAAAGGCTTGACAGACTGACGGACGGACTCGTACACGCAAGCAGCGACTGGCCCCTTTGTGCCGAAAGGCCAACTGCTAAATGAGGTCGATGAAAAACTGCAATACAATTTTATAAATTTCGATTTTAAAACGATGGCTTCTAAAAAATATGAATGTGTTTCTGATCTCCTATTCGTGATGACGTGTTTCCCACATCCCACAGTCAGTAACTTTCTACTTCAGAAACTTGCTGCATTTCATCTATTTTATGACTTACTTTTTAGAAGTGATCCTTTTCGGAGAGAAGTCTCTGTTAATTTCCTCCATATCAGGAAGAGCAAAATTGTAGTAAATTATGGTCGACCAAAAATATTTCAATCCACTCTCAATTCTTTTCCAAAAACCCATGTTGAAAGGGACACTTAAAGTTGTGTACGACACCACAGAGGGATGAACCCAGTTTCCAGAGTAGTGAGTCATCTGCACGAACTCTGTCCCGGTAGGGCTGAAGGTGACCAGAACAGTGTGGTCGTTATCCACCAAGAAGGGGTGGCAGAACTCGTTATGTAAGATTGGGATGATTAGGGCATCCACAGTGTTTCGGTTATTGAAGAGTCTCTCAACCGATGGGTTTGACCACATCTCCCGGGCCACAGCTCTTAGGTATTCCTTACCGTACATGTCAGGTGAATAGTTGATAGCGTTGATTGCTATTTCCGATATTTTAGGATGCTTGACGCCCAGTCCGCCACTCGAGATTGTGGTTACCTTGTGGCCGGCATCGGCCAAGACCTCCGCCATCCGGCGGTAATTGGGGCGGTCGAGTGGGAAGGACGCAGGGAAGGCGATGAGGATGTGGTAGCCAAGACAACTGGGACTAGATACCACCAGAAGCAAGGCCGATAGTAGAAAGGTCACCAGCAGCATCATAACTACGTTATAGAAACTATATATAAACAAAATTTCTGCTTGAAAAGGACATCACACAATAGGATAAGAATGCAATGAATACGAATTCTGGTTTACCTAACCACATCTACCACGCTGATCCTACAAGTTTTACCCAAACACTAAGTGAGAACTTGCCAATTTTGCTTTTATTTTTTGGAGAGAATTGATGGCAAGGGTTTCTGAGATTGTTTGGGTGATTTTAATTTACTTTGTTGATGAGAAGCCCGAAGAGGACCAAGTTTCTAGAGTAAATGGTGTTAATTCCAGAACAAGTCACAAACAGAATTAATGGAATCTGAGGCAGCATTTCGGAGTGTATGGTTGTCAGCACAGGTTCGCAGGCCATGCTAGTAATATATGGCCATAGCTGCCAGAATTTTCTCTATGCATTATTTTTGGTATGCTGTTAACTACGTTAACATCAAGATAAATTAACGATTCCTGAAAATGAAACAACTCACGAGCGCAATACGTACAATAAATTAGATTTTCAATATTAGATCAACGGGTCTATCTCCACCGGTCTTGGTGAACTCATCCGTTTGGCGCAAAATTGATCAATTCTGGTAGGTTCGTAATCCAGTACGTGGGAAAAAGGCAACGTCATCGGAATTAAATTTCTAATTTTCTGTATTGTGCTACTTGTGCTGCTCATTCAAGAGATATTCTTCATTCCTCTCTTAGTTTTCTTCTTTTGAAAGAAAAATAAAACGATTTTACGTAGCTCTCTGGCAGGTCACTGCTTCTGGGCTGTTTGATTCCTATGCCAAGTCGAAGCTAAACTTTTTGAGCTAACAAAATAGCATATGAAGCACAAGGAGAGGAAATGGTCATGAGTGCCATAACCATAGTTTCTGAAAGAGATAAAATTGATCGGTCCTACAAGTCAATCAATTTAAAATTGACTTCTGAGACAGAAGGAGTGAGAGTCTCAGGGACTTTTAGGAAGTAAATTACTTTTATCGTAACAATTGATGAGGTGCAAATGAAAACCTATAATTGTATCTATGTGCGTCTCCAACAATGATCATCCTTTTTCTGATATCTCAAGGGAGTTAGACCAGGCCCGCAAGTGCAGTACATTTTAGAAGGGCTTTATGAAGAAGAGGCAGGCAGATGGTGATGATGAGGCAGGGTAATGACGAGGAAGAGAAGTTTAGGTTCTTGCAATTAGTATGCTTGTGGCTCTGACTGGCTGATGTACAAAAACTCTGCTGCTGCAGCTCTCTTGAATGAGGCTTCGTATTTTTTCTGTTTGGGAAAACGAAAAAAATCGCGAGGTTCGGATGGTATGGTGTCGCTAGACACACCGCCGGACTGTGTTGTCTTGGTGATGGGTGCACAAAGTAGGAACCGACCAGATGGTTTGATGCAGATCGTCGTCGTACCTACCAGGAGATTCAGATGGTGGATTGAATGAATGCGCGAACACAGGACAAAACACGTCCACTACGCACCACGGTTGAAACCTATCGGAAACTGTTCATCGCAACCATGGTTAATGCACAACTGCCTCTACCAGCAGCTGAGTTGAGGAGTCAAGTCGAGAACTTTACCCTGAAAAGAGGCTTAGAATATTTGCTTTCCATGTATGTAATTCTTACGAGATTGAAGGGCAATGATTAAGAACAATGTTGCAATACTGGGCACGGAGATTGCGACACCTGCGCAGAAAACAGTTCATTCCTAAAAAGAAATGTTCATCGAGTCAAATGCTACGTTTGGGCCCAACTAAAAGTAATCAGAAACATGCAGACGATAATTCATAGTCCGTCCTGAAGATCGGTGAAGCAGACATGAAATGGCTACAGTAATTGATGCAGCAGCATAGAGGGCACTCCAATAGACAAACAACCAGCCAGTAATTGATGCAGCAGCATAGAGGGCACTCCAATAGACAAACAACCAGCCAGTAATTGATGCAGCAGCATAGAGGGCACTCCAATAGACAAACAACCAGCCAGTAATTGATGCAGCAGCATAGAGGGCACTCCAATAGACAAACAACCAGCCAG
>SDVV010013121.1:0-15215 GCA_016164225.1 Gammarus roeselii | reverse complement strand
ATAAATATGTATAGGCAGGTACATGAACTGGTAACGATTGGTAAAAACTACAGAATCAAATGGATAGATTTGATGTGAACAAAGCTTAGATCAATGAACGAATCTATAACATAAGTACGAAAATGGGAAGAAAATATAATCTTGGTTAAATTTGGTTAGAATAGGGTAGGATGAGTTCGGTTTACGGGCATCATCACAAACCTTTAGTGAAAAATGCTAGGGGGAATATTGTGAATGCTCAAATAAGTAAGATATTCTGAATGGGAAAGAAATCTCATAACCAAATCTGAATTAATCAATAATTTTGAAGTGTACACACTGAAAACGGATCACAAGCATTTAATTAAGTACGACCTGCGGGAAGAAGTGTCTAGTAAAGACATGCGAGCGGATAGCATAATTGAGATGTATATTAAATTAATGAAGAAATTTAACTCTAACTCTCTACACAAATCCGGTAGATTAGTTCTCCAAGACGACAGGAAACGGGACCCAAATCCAATGTCGAGAGGTTAAAACACCTACCAATATCTAGTACCACTTGATCCAGGCTAATTTATCCCCATCATTATATGAAATTCGGCGAATTTATACCAAATGAAGATATATTCCTATGATAACCAATTTAAACATACTAAAACAACTATAAAATAGCTAAATAAAATTCTCTACTCTACCCTTATCGACAATGATTAAATATTATATACGGAGTATCCTACCCCACCCAGATGATAACTCCTACTCCAATATCCCACGTGATCTGGTTCATGACTAAGATCGTGTACTAACAAAACAGCCTTACCGGAAAAAAATGACATTTCAAACAAACACTGAGTTCATGCATAATATAGTTATAATACTACGGCATCTGTTCAAATCTATAACAAATTCTCAAACCTAACTGATGCTATGCCTCTAGTAGGACAAAATCAAAGCTCACTGTGTATTAGCAACAAACTCTACAATGCTATACTAGGTCACTTCTCAACAATCTACCACTGATATATAACAAATTTAGAGGTAACACCCAGTCATGGTACAATTCATCAGACATTCCATGCATCTGTTTAGTCCATCATCTCTGAACAACGTCGAGCAAAGTCACATCCTGGACACAACCAAAAATCTATACACAGGTACAGTGGTCAAGAATGGGCCTGACATGAGTCTCAAAGAGTGTGTGGTCATAAAAAAGATGGGCTTCTGTTCACTGACGACCTAAGTAAATCACTACAACGATCAGCAGCTTGTCGGATAAGCTCCCTGACAAACCCATGGAAGTTAAGACCGACATCCACAAGAACTTACAAAATCACGATGAACTTGGACCAACTCCAAATGACCACCAAAGGTGTAAGCCGCCTTAACACCAGCACATATCCATCCAGTAAATCATCTCCTAAAACGGTAAACTACACACTTGCTAGGGATCAATGACGAAATTCCACAGAGATGCAGTACAGATTTACACCTCTTAAACATACATTTTTATGATAAGCTACCACGTAACGTGAGAATGTGCGCGAACAGACCCCGGGGAGTGATTATGGACACCACCATAGACACTCACAACCTGGTTTTTCTCGACGACGGACAACCCACCCGGATTACCCACGAAAGCGGAACTGCCATCGAGTTATCTGTATGTTCCTCCACACTAGCACCCCATCTCGTTTGGGGAGTCCTGCCTTCTACACACGACAGTCACACATCTATACGGTAAATTTCTAAGTGCAGCTGTCGCATGCATAGCCCAATATTTACCGTAATTTTTTTTCCAAAATCGTGGTGGAGCCCGGAGGTGAAAGAAGCAATAGACCGGCGCGAGAGGGTGTACGCGACCTTCCGTCGCGCACTTTCCCATAGGAACCAGCTAGCGTCGAAGAAGGAAACTGCCTTGTGCCGCAAACTTAGAGCCGACTAGAAACGAGAGAGCTGGATCCAATTAGTTAATACAATAAACCACATCACCCCAATTCCCAATAGGGGAAAAATCAGACGCATCCGGGGGCGGTCTGAGCGACCTATCCACACTCTGTCGGACTGAGACACTATCTACTCTTCCTACGCGGAATTCGTGGACAAGCTAGCACAGACTTCCAGCCAGATTTCGCAATCAACAAATTACACGGCTGCTTATCAACTGGAAAAGAACACAAGAGCAAGTGAGCATATTGACTTTACTTCCGCTAACAATTAAATCTAAAACAAACCTTTCTCCTTCCACGATCTACAATATGCTATCGACCATACTCATAAAACCTCACCCGGGCTGGACCGAGTGCACATCAATATGATCAAACATCTCCTTGACGGCGCTCTTAAGCAGTTACTAAAAGTGTTCAATATAATGAATTCAAACTCATTTCTTTCCGGACCAACGGCGGGAGTCCGTAATTATCCCGTCACCCAAACTCGGAAAACGACACAGCGACCCACGTAACTACCGCCCCGTTGCTCTTAACTGCGTCCTCTGTAAGACTATGGAAAGAATGATAAACTGACGCGTAGTTGACTACCTTGAAATGCACGCAGGCCTAAGCAAAATCCATTGCGGTGGCCGTGAGCGCCACTCCACAACGGACGACATCGTACGTCTTGAAACAAACATTCGACAAGCTTTCCTTAAAGGAAAAATGTGGTTTCAATTTTTTTTGATGTTGAAAAAGCATACGACAACACTTGAAAATATGGTATCAGGAAAGATTCACACCGCAAATGCTTGAGAGGGCGCCTACTTCGTACTAGCTACCGATTTGTGCAAACCGCATCTTCAGGGTCAAGGTCGGCGACACCCAGTCGCAGTCGTATCCGCAAAAAATGGAAGTCCTTCAGGGGAGCATCCTCAGTGTCACTATTCTTCTCCTCAAAACCGATCAGCTAGCCGACATTCTTCCGCGTTACGGAAGACTACTTTCATCACCATACGTGGACAACCTACAAATAAGCAACAAACACCCTAGCCTTTTGACAGTTCAATACGAACTTCAGAACTGCCTAAGCCTACAAGGGAATTGGGCTTTCATAAACGGTTTCCGATTCTCGCCCTCTAAAATTAAAAGCATGCACTTTACCCTTGCGCCGGCCTACACCTGAAACCAATCCTAACACTGCACAACACCCCTCTAGTATATGAAGAAACTCTACAATTCCTGGGGCTCGTGTTGGATCCTAAACTCACGTGGCGACCCCACATAGCAGCCCTGAAGACACGCTACAGAAAGTCAACGGGACTCATCCTCTCGATAACATCCCTAAAATTTGGAGCCGACATGGGCACTGGCATGACGTCGTTCAGAACAATAATATAATCACACATCGACTACGGAGCCGTTGTTTACGGTTTAGCCGCCAAAACTACCCTCGAATCCCTCTCGATCAGTGTATGCGTACTATTTTGAGACTAGATGCCTGATCAACAACCCAGAACTCACCCACATCACTTCACCAACATTTCCGATAAACGCCTCTTTGCGGCTTAAAAGAATATTTGCCCACAGTTTTCCCGGCGCGTGTACATCCTACTGACCTCGCTAAACATCAACCGTAGGGCGATTGGGACTACATTCTTCTACCGAACCCTTCCTATTAGCACACCGACATATATGATCAACCCACCACCAGTCAACCTAGATTGCAGGTTATCCTAAAGCAACAACTCCAACCATCACGTACTACCGACATTAATTTCTATGACTACTCGACGAACAATATCCAGAGCACCGACATATATACACAGACGGCTCCAAACCCGCAGATGAAGTGGGAGCCGCCGCTGTGTGTGGGTATATAACACGTTCGGCTACTCTCCCACAAGAGGCATCTGTGTTCTCTGCAGAGCTTCACGCACTCGAACTAGCCATCTCTATAGCAAAAACACACTGCCTCCCCAAATACATTGTATTCTCAGACAGTCTGAACGCTCTCGCTCAGCTCAAAACTTTGCACTACGAACAACCTGCTAAAAGTAATATGCAACACGATCTCTTTTTAATGGCCGAGGCGGGTCAAGCGGTCGAATTCTGCTGGATCCCCGGACACGTGGGATTACGAGGAAACGAGCTCGCAGATTCGCTTGCTAAACTGGCGTTTACCCATCATGAACAATTCATCGCAATACATTACCGGGACTGATTTCCTATTGTCAACTTCAATAGAACTTCCCGACAGAACAACATGTGGCAAAAGATCGGACAAAAAATGCTTTCAGTCAAGCCCTCGGTTGGAGAATGGGAAAAAAAGTTTCCAACAGAAAAGACCAAGTGTTTATCGACCGTTTGTGCAGGGGATACACGTGGGTACCTACAACCACCTACTGGATGTATACATGGGACCGGATGTGCCACCATGCCCCTATTGCCAACAGGTGGCAGTCAGCGTGCAACCCTTACTGGTGGATTGCAACGCACCCGCAACAACCTGGAGAACCTTTCTGAACCCCCTGTGCAACCTACAAAGCCTACTCACTGACCTTACCTACCGGGAAAAGCTTACCGCTTTCGGGAAGCATACCTGACTATACGAAGCTGTCTAAACCCTAAACATCTGAGCAAGCGATGTGGTCTCTCCACTCAACAACGGGCAGCGTAAGCAATCGTCTACGTAGATACGCGTTAATACTTTCCGTTCCCGTATGCACCGTTCCCGTGCGTATATGCCGCAGTCGAAACATTTGTTTTATTTGCACACGAAGGTGTGCGAACCTATCTGAATCGATGATGTTCGTGCCCTACGGAGGACCCTACGATGACTCGCGTTGAGGCTCTGATGGAAATACGGCTTAAATCAAATCAAAATAAAATTTACGAGAAGAATTAGTTTCCATTACTGGTCGTCCAGTCCTAAACATCACTACCAGCGGCAATAGAGGCGTCACTATTAAAGTAGATATGAAACATCAGAGTGACACTATACAGCCTGTCTTCAACAGAAAGCATTTTGTTGTTCATTCTAACGTTCACGGGTTTTGACCGTGCATGCCTTAAAAAAAAAAACATTTTGCTGCTCCAACTTCCGTTCAAGGATCTTGGCAGTTCAAAAAGAGACGACGACCCTGGTTCGGCATCGTTGACTATCTTCTACACTTTCTACCGTAATTCTTTCCAAATATCTCAATTACAACTCGAGTTTGTGGGGGGGCACTTCTTGCTTGTCATCAAAAAAGCTAACATTTTGCTCTTCAAACTACTGGTCACGGATCTTGGCCGTTCAAAACGAGACGACGAACCCCATCCGGCATCGTTGACTATCTTCTACACCTTCTACCGTAATTTTTTCATAACATCTCGATTTCAAATCGAGTTAGGAAAGGGGGACCTTTAGCCTGTCAACATAAGCAAACATTTTGCTGTTCAAACTACCGTTCACGGCTCTTGGCTATTCAAAATGTGACGACGACCTCCGTCCGGCATCGTTGACTATCTACTACACCTTCTATCGTAATTTTTTCAAAATATCTCAATTTCAACTCGAATTAAGGGGGAGCACTTTTTGCCTGCCTGGAAAAAAAAACATTTTGCTGTTCAAACTACCGTTCACGGATCTTAACCTTTAAAAAAGGGACGACGACCACCGTCCGGCATCGTTGACTGTCTCCTACACTTTCTACCGTAATTTTTTCAAAATATCTCAATTTCAACTCGAGTTAGGGGGGGGCACTTTTTGCCTGTCTTCAACAAAAAGCCTTTTATTGTTCAATCTAACGTTCACGGTTCTTGACCGTTCAAAAATTGATGACGACCCCCGTCCAGCATCGTTGACTATCTTCTACATCTTCCTACTTCCACTTTTTTTTCTCCAAATATCTTAATTTCAACTCGAGTTAGATGGGGATGGGGGGCCCTTTTTGACTGTCCTAAAAAATCATTTTGCTGGTCAAATTACCATTCACGGATCTTTGCGGTTCAAAATGAGACGACGACCCCCATCCGGCATCGTTGACTGTCAACTACACCTTCCAACGTAATTTTGTTCCAATCCAAGTATCTCAATTTCAACTCGAGTCAGGGTGGGGGTACTTTTTGCCTGTCTTCAAATAAACAAACATTTTGCTGTTCAAACTACCGTTTACGGACCTTGGCAGTTCAGAAGGAGACGACGACCCCCGTCCGGCATCGTTGACTATATTTTACATCTTCTATCGTATTTTTTCCAAATATCTCAATTTCAACTTGAGTAATGGGGGTCACTTTTTGCCTGTCTTCAAATAAACAAACATTTTGCTAGTTCCAACTTCCGTTCACGGATCTTGGCAGTTCAAAAAGCGACGACGACCATGTCCGTCGTCGTTGACTGTTTTTTACACCATCTACCGTAATTTCTTCCATATATCACAATATCAACTCGAGTTCGGGGGGGGGGGGGCACTTTTTGCTTATCCTAAAATAAACATTTTGCTGTTCAAACTAGCGTTCACGGATCTTGGCAACGACGACCCTCGTTCGGCATCATTGACTATCATCTACAGTTTCTACCGTAATTTTTCCCAAGTATCTCAATTACAACTCGAGTTTGTTGGGGGCAGTTCTTGCTTGTCATCAAAAAAAAACATTTTGCTCTTCAAACTACTGTTCACGGATCTTGGCCGTTCAAAACGAGACGACGAACCCCTTCCGGCATCGTTGACTATTTTCTACACCTTCCACTGTATTTTTTTTTAATATCTCAATTTCAACTCGAGTTGGGTGGGGGGGGCACTTTTTCCCAGTCCTAAAAAAAATATGCTGTTCAAACTAGCGTTCACGGATCTTGGCCGATCAAAAAATACAACGACCCCCCTCCGGCATCGTTGACTATATTCTAAGCCTTCTACCGTAATTTATTCTTAATATCTCAATTTCAACTCGAGTTAAGGGGGGGCACTTCTTGTTTGACTTCAAAATAACTAACATTTTTGTGTTCAAACTACCGTTCACGGATCTTGACCGTTCAAAAAGAGACGACGACCCCAGTCCGGCATCGTTGTTTAACTGCTACACCTTCTACCGTAATTTTTCCAAACATCTCAATTTGAACTCGAGTTAGGGGGGGGACTTTTTGCTTGGCTTAAAAAAACTAACATTTCGCTGTTCAAACTACCGTTCACGGATCATGGCAGTTCAGGAAGAGACGATGACCCTCGTCCGGCATTGTTGACTATCTTCTACAATTTCTATTGATTTTTTTTCAAAATATCTCAATTTCAACTCGACTTAGGGAGAAGGCACGTTTTGCTAGTCTTAAAAAAACAATATGCTGTTGAAACCAGCGTTCACGGATCTTGGCAGTTCAAAAAAGACGACGACCCACGTCCGGCATCGTTGGCTATCTTCTACACCTTCTACCGTTATTGTTTTCAAGTATCTCAATATTAACTCGAGTTAGGGGGAGCACATTTAGCCTGTATTAAAAAAAAACATTTTGTTGTTCAAATTACAGTTCACGGATCTTAACCGTTCAAGAAGAGACGACGACCCTCATCCGGCATTGTTGACTATTTTCTACAACTTCTATCGGTATTTTTTCAAAATATCTAAATTTCAACTCGAGTTAAGGGTGGGTGGGCACTTTTTGCCTGTCTTCATAAAAACTAACATTTTGCTGTTCAAAATACGGTTCACGGATCTTGGTCGCTCAAAAAGAGATGACGACCCCCGTCTGGCATCGTTGAATATCTTCTACACCTTCTATCGTATTTTTCTTACATATATCTCAATTTCAACTCGAGTTAGGGGAAGCACTTTTCACCTGTCTCAAAAACATTTTGCTGTTCAAACTACCGTTCACGGATCTCAGTCGTTCAAAAAAAGATGATGACCCGACCGGCATCGTTGACCATCTTCAACAGCTTCTACCGTATTTTTTTCCATGTATCTCAATTTCAACTCGAGTTAAGGGGACACTTTTTGCCTGTCCTAAAAAAACTTTTTGCTGTTCGAACTACCGTTCACGGATCTTAGCCGTTCAAAAAGAGACGACGACCCCTCGTCCGGCATCGTTAACTATCTTCTACACCTTCTACCGTAATTTTTTTCCGAATATCTCAATTTCAACTCAGTTAGTTGGGGGGCACTTTATGCGTGTCTTCCAATAAACAAACATTTTGCTGTTCATTCTACCGTGCACGGATCTTGGCAGTTCGAAATGAGACGACGACTCCCGTCCGGCATCGTTGCCTATCTTCTAGTAGATACAAGGGGTCTGTATGGCAAGACAGGTCCGGGGTCTGTATGGCAGGACAGGTCCGGGGTATGCATGGCTGTGTGGGTATCTGGTGTGGATATTGGGCTGTTGTGGGTATGTGGTTGTGTATGCATTTCGTCGAATGTGTGTTATTGAGTTATTTATATGGCGTATGATGTATGTTTAGTTGTAAGGTTTATGTATACATAAGGTTATTTGACTGCAATTTTCAGTTGCATAGGCATATTCCGTTTTCATTTAAATGAAAATTCAATACAGGCCGTTGGATTATGATAAACAGACATGGATATATCGTATATTTTTATTAGGAATCTAATATTTACATAGAATTTTGCATGCGGTATGAAATGTCAAAATGCCGCACCTATGTTTGTTGCAGGAATGTTTACTCCCGGATATGTTTACGACGAATGTTTCGGCTATGGTATCATTTTTCCGTAATTCACTATTGTAGAAGCGTTGGATAATCTTTTTGACAGGGTTATTTCGGCATAGATGATAGGCAACTAAAGGCATTACGCTCCACAAATCAAGGAATGATCACTTTGGATTGGCTTCTGTAGTATTAGTGTTATATTCGCATGTTATGTAATACGAAGCTATAATTCCTCCGTAAATTAATGGATTGAACCCAAACAAATCAAACGTGTAGTGTGTATTTTTTATTTTCTATTGCTCGTGATAAATCTTGTTAAATAATATCCAAACTTCACTTCATATGTGGGATCTTGATAAATAATTTAGCTTATTACCCCAATGCATATTGAATTTTGTATTGGTTTTGGAATTATGAACAATTATCATATAAACTCGTATGAATTTAATTATTATTGCGTTTCTATCCTACACATACCACATTATTTCAAGTATAGTTGGTCAGGTACTCTGTCATGGTGTTGTTTCATGCACATTTTTTTACGTTATTTAACGATTATCGACGTAGGTACTTTAAGTTATAGATTTTTTTCGTTACAAGGTCGGTTTTCTTGTCTGTTCACTGTATATTGATTTACTTTATATAGGATTAGCCTCATGTTATATCATCCAACAGATAACAGTTTCTATCTGATACATGCAATTAAACAGACTGTATTATTCGAAGGTGTGATAGAATTCGGTGTTGCTATCATCAAATATAACAACCTAATTCTAGAGTTTAAATCACACCAAGCCTACATAATTAGCGATTTATATGTCAATGTATGATAACAAAGAGTCTCGTGCGTGTGTAAGTGCCCTGTCCCATGAATAGAGGTGTACCATGAGTGCACATGCCCCATGACTGCACGTATCCCTTGAGTTGTTGTGAGAGTGCAAATCTTTGGTGAGTGATGTATTGAGCAATTGTGGTGGTTAGGAAGCTACCAAGTTCGTGCAAATGTCCTGTGAGTGTACGTTTCCAGTGTGGTCAAGTCTCCTGTGAGTGTACATATCACATGAATGGAGGTATCCCGTCAGTGCTAAAATACCATACATCATAGGTAATGATTTAATGATTAGGGTAGAGTGGAGAAATGACATAGTTATTTCAGTGTTGTTGTTGCTGTTGTATAATTTAAACGCAAAGCATAGGAATATATGTTAAATAGATGTAAATCCGTACAGTAAATTTGTGGAATGCGTCATTGTACCCTAGCATATCCTTCGTTTTACGTTTTAGAAGATGATTTACAGGATGGTCTTGTCCTATTAGAGGGATGGTTTTCACTCTTTGGTCATCATTTGAACTTTCGGTCAAGTTTATGTGGATATTTTTCCACAAAATTCATTGCTATGTAAGAGAGATTGTGCAACGAGCCGGTGGTCTTTGAAGGGATTTGCTTACGTCGAGAGTGAACAGAACCCAGAATTTAAGGTCACACTCATACATTTCGCTTATTAGCCCTATTCTTGACATCTTTTCATGTAAATGGAATCATTGTTATGTCCATAATGTGACTATGCTTAAATATATTCAGATGATATAGATTAAACAGATGCATGGTATGTCTGAGGCCCTGGCGGGATAACAGGTGGTTAGCTCTAAATGTGTTCTCTATTAGGCATAGGTTCATGCTAACCTAAGCTATTTATAAACAAGTTTGATGGTTCCGTATGGTATTGATATAAATGAATCTTTCCCCTTGACTGTATATTGAACAAATCATTAACAATTTCAATGCACTCCTTCAATCTTGAGCTAGCAAATATCGCACCTTTTTATAGATAAATAAATTCGATTGTAATTCATATTATACTCGGATTTAGCACGAATCTACATCAGTTATGAGTATGCATGGTATTGATATGCATACTCATAACTGAGTTATAGAAGGTATCTGCACGCTGAGAATGGAGTCAGTGACACGTTGAGTGTAACTGATGCAGGACAGTTCATCCTCAAATAGATAACAATAAATGATTACGTGGCAAAAATTAAAATACGTGTTTTGGAAGAAGAAATCTCCGAAGATGATTTGAGTCGGATCGAACAGATATTGAGTAGTGTTGAAAATACCAGTTATCGCAGAAAGGGTAAAACAAGAGTCAAAAAAGTGGGAGCTAACATTCATATATGGATGAAGGAAATAGAAGGAAGGCAAGGAAGTCGGCTTTGGGTAACTAATGTCAACGGGTTACAGACGTATGTAACAAAGTTCAAGGGGAATAAGAATGCAAAACTCGAAATTGCTATGATCCAAGTGGAAAATCATCGTCTTGACCGTAATAATGATGAAGTACTGGAATACGAATTTTACCTACGAAAAAAAGAAAATCTGGAGCGTATGCAAAATTCCTCAACAGATGAATACCAGAATGACTTTGAATTGGAGAAGTTTCGAATAATCAAGGTTCAAGAAAAAGAAGCGTTACACTTGTGGACTCATGAGATCGGAACAGCCTTCGGTATTCGCATCAAAGATATGCTGGAGTATATGAAGGAATTTGAGAATGATCTGAAACGTCGTGATGATGGGAATGGATGGATGTAGGAACCATGTTGTTACAAATCAAAAGAACGAGTTAGAAAGTAATGATGAAACCAGCTAGATCTGTAATTGATACTATTAATGCAGTTATAAACAATGTCAACCTCTTATCGAATGTTTATGAAATCCTAAAACTCAAAGGTTAAGCAATGAATTGCATATATCATGTGAGTAGGAGGCAACATCGAAGTGTCGTGAAAATTTTGCTAGATCAAAAATTGGGAGCGCGTATCAAAACTGCAAAGGTTAGATCAAAATGTAGAGTAAAGTGGAGCTATTTGTTACGCATTGTATATATCAATGACTGTATACCGTACATAAGTTAGGTAAGGTTAGGTTTTTGATGATTTACTAGATCAGAATCGGCTTTGTCTTTCAAACTGCAAAGGATTGATCAAAATATAGAGTCAAGGGTAGCTATTTGTTGTGCATTGGATATATCAATGACTGAATACCGTACACAAGTTAGGTAAGGTTAGGTTGTTGATGCTTTACTAGATCAAAATCGGCTTTGTCTTTCAAACTGCAAATGATTGATCAAAAATGTTGTGACATGTGGAGATATTTGTTATATCCCTATAAACACTGAAAAATCATACGCACGCATGAAAAGTCGATTGAAAAATCTGACCTCTCAGGTAACATATATGAGTCGAACCTGATTGCGAAGTAGAAATAATTAGGTGTAAGTTATCAAAACTGCAATGGAAAGATCAAAACGTAGAGTCAAGTGGAGATATTTGTTATGCATTGTATGAAACAATGACTGAATATCGTACATAAGTTAGGTTAGGTTAGGTTTTTGATGATTACTTCTTTTAACATAACATACCATGAAGCTGATGCACATAAAATATCTTGTATCAACAGCAAAGGATGTTGTTTCTGGGTTAGATTAGGTTGGGTAGGTATTAATGCATCCGGCAGTGTATGGTAACCCTTTTGCAAAAATGTGTGTAAATGCCGACATCGACCGTGAATACGCCTACATTATACCGGCCTAAACCGGCATATGCCGGCATATGGCGGGATCAAACCGTGAATGCAGCTACATTCTACCAGCATATGCCGGCATATGCCGGCATATGACAGTAACAAACCGTGATAAATGCATGAAAAATCTCGAATGCTGAAGGAAACCGAATTATCAAATAGGGTAATGAAACGGTGTCAAGTGAAAGAAGTGTAAAATTACATAATAAAATCAAATGTATATCTGACTTTGTTTCAAAATTATTGGTAAAGAAACATGAGAAGAGAGAATAATGTCTCCTAAGATTGAAAAATCTGACCTCTCTGGTAACATATATGAGTCGAGATTGATTGCGAAGTTGAAATTATTAGGTGTAAGTTATCAAAACTGCAAAGGATAGAACAAAATGTAGAGTCAAGTGGAGATATTTGTTATGCATTGTATAAAACAATGACTGAATATCGTACATAAGATAGGTTAGGTTAGTTTTTTGGTGATTACTTCTTTTAATATAACATGCCATGAAGCTGATGAACATGATATATCTTGTATCAACAGCAATGGATGTTGTTCTATGGGTTAGGTTAGGTTGGGTAGGTATTAATGCATCCGGCAGTGTATGATAACCCTTATGCAAAAATGTGTGTAAATGCCAACATTATACCGACTTCGACCGTGAATACGCCTACATTATACTGGCATATGCTGGCATATGGCGGGATCAAACCGTGAATACAGCTACATTATACCATCATATGCCGGCATATGGCGGTATCAAACCGTGATAAAATGCATGAAAAATCTCGAACGTTGAAAGAAACCGAATTATCAAATAGGGTAATGAAAGGGTGCCAAGTATAAGAAGTGTAAAATTGCATAATAAAATCAAATGTATATCTGACATTGTTTTAAAATTATTGGTAATGAAACATGAAGAGAGAGAATCACGTCTCGAACGTTTGAGTGCTAGAAGAATAATGTATATTTCGGAAATCTGAGGAATTTAATGAATGGTTCCGTGAGCAATAGCAATAAGAAACCTGAAACGATTCGATGTCAAAAACATGTAGAAGTAACTAAAAATATAGCGTTCATAAAAAGCTCGCTTAAGAATAAATACAAAGTTTTGGTTACATGGATAGGATTGCAAGTGTTGCATACACTTCTCCCAAAGGTCGCCGTTTATCTATATGTGTACTAAGGGCATTAGTCTAGAACACCAATAGATCTGAGAAAAAAAAACACCCAGATGATAAATCCTACACCGATAAGACGAGTCGACAGCTTCAGGTGAGGAATAAATATAAATCATTGATGAAGAACCCACAGAGTGGCACTGGTACCATGGATCAAGATAACACAAGAGAGGGAGATCGAAGTCATTACTTATGTTCCGCCAAGATACTCACATCGAATTTTCGGTGTGAAAAAGTTATGTTATCTTATAGATGGTATCCCATGTATAAACATGCATATATAAATGTGTCAAAATCGATTATCAAAATAATAATATATCTAATAAATCTTTGTTTGCAATTTCCTAAAATTAACTCGAATGAACTAGCATTGAAAATGCACTAAAACGCCTCTTGCCGTTTGTTGAAAATGTGATAGATATTAAGCTAATTGAAGTTGTACACAGCTACTTAAGCTATCGTAGATATTTATCTCACCAGGTGAAGGGTAGTCAACCTGTAAATGCTCTAGGACCCCTCCATCCAGTGAATCATCTTCTAAACGTCACACTATACATTTGCTGGGGTTCAATTACGAAAATTCCACAAAAATGCTGTACGAACGTACACCTCCTAAACATACATTTCTATGATTATCGTGGGAAAAAAATCTACACCAACAAGAAAAACTATTAAATAGCTAAATAAGATGCTCTACTCTGCTATCATTCACATAAAAAGTGTAATACATTATGGTACCATCCTAGTATATCGGTATATGTACACAAACAGGCATAAACAGAACGAGCTATTGCCTAGGGGATTCTCTAACTCCTCCTAAATATTGAAGAATGGTCCTACAATAAACATACAATACCCTAACAGCAAAATCAAGTTTGTAACCTATCGACTGTTCTATACCTATAATAGCCACGTCGAATATTGTATCAGGATAAAAGAAAATATATAAAACACTAGAAATAATCTGCACAAAACTAATTAGACCTGAAAAATGTGCTATAATGCAGATACAAACGTAATATATTCTAAATTGTATAAATAACCAACAGGTTGCATTGAAGATGGAAATTGTGCACAGAACGTAGAAAAACTCAAAAACACATACTAAAACTCTCGAGAAATAACAAAACAAGAAGATTAATTCTCTAGCATACCCAAAACGTACATTAAAAACGTGATGAACGAGAATGAACTAGCATGTAACCAAACAAACAAGTAATGTGAAAAAGATACCAAGACATACGAGCGACACAACTGAAACCTATAGTAAATACGGTATGGTACGTACAAAATCTGGTGAAATTAGCCTCAACTCAGTCCAAAACAGGGTTAAATTAACATCTCTTTAACTAAAGTAACCACTGTTATATCGTAACAGAATGTTGTATATATGTATAAAGTATCAAAATGTTGCAATAACCTACCAATTATGCCTGAAATAATTTGAAAGATGTAAAACGTTGCCTAAAATTCAATATTGCACACTAAGGCTGCAAATTGTGATACAAGACATACCTACCACACTAATCCTTATAACAGTATATAAAGTGATGAATTACCACAACAGACAAAAATATCCCAGCCTCCCAACGGCTACGAATCCATCAAACAACCTCCGAATGAGTCTAATATACCACAATTAGATATGAATACAAAATATAAGTCCACAGAAAAAATTTATAGAAACAATAAATCATCTATAAATATATAACGATACTTATACTCAAACATAGCAAACGTGCCGCGGAAACAAGTTTATAAGACAAAGAACAGGCAGGAGCAAGCTCACACAATTTTCCAGGAGCGCATCCAACTTTCTACCCAGGGGGTTTCTCTACCGCACCAACCCCCCGCCAGAAAACTTGCTATAACACTATTCATACCAGAATCGAAATA
>SDVV010013120.1:0-15215 GCA_016164225.1 Gammarus roeselii | reverse complement strand
TGATTTTGACGCTGCTCTGATGTGCTTTCCCGCCCTTGGCATCCCGCTGTCGGGATGGTCGTGGGTGGGGGGACCCGGCCATTATGACGCGGCGGGGGTAAACCAATTAAAGCTGTCGGGCGCTGCTGACGACGGTTCCTCGGTGCATTCGGGACCCAGAGTGTAAGTTGAGGGGCTACCGGCCGGACCCTTTAGCACAAAAGAGCTAAGTTGTGTGAGTGTGAGCGTGTGAGGTTATGAGGTGCGCCTTGCCGTCGGCCACCCCCCTTTCTGGGGGATGCGGCCTAGTGTCTGTATCTGTATGTAATAACACATACACACACATGCGGTTTGCGCCATATGCACTAGTGAGTATAATATCTACTTATATTCGAGTCCCACAAATGAAGGTCCACTAATATAAGGGATGTAGCGTTCTTAGCACTCATATAAGGAATGTAGCGTTGTTAGCACTAATATAAGGGATGTAGCGTTGTTAGCACTAATATAAGGGATGTAGCGTTATTAGCACTAATATAAGGGATGTAGCGTTGTTAGCACTAATATAAGGGATGTAGCGTTGTTAGCACTAATATAAGGGATGTAGCGTTGTTAGCACTAATATAAGGGATGTAGCGTTGTTAGCACTAATATAAGGCATGTAGCGTTGTTAGCACTAATATAAGGGATGTAGCGTTGTTAGCACTAATATAAGGGATGTAGCGTTGTTAGCACTAATATAAGTGATGTAGCGTTGTTAGCACTAATATAAGGGATGTAGCGTTGTTAGCACTAATATAAGGGATGTAGCGTTGTTAGCACTAATATAAGGGATGTAGCGTTGTTAGCATTAATATAAGGGATGTAGCGTTGTTAGCACTAATATAAGGGATGTAGCGTTGTTAGCACTAATATAAGGGATGTAGCGTTGTTAGCACTAATTTAAGGGATGTAGCGTTGTTAGCACTAATTTAAGGGATGTAGCGTTGTTAGCACTAATATAAGGGATGTAGCGTTGTTAGCACTAATATAAGGGATGTAGCGTTGTTAGCACTAATATAAGGGATGTAGCGTTGTTAGCACTAATATAAGGGATGCAGCGTTGTTAGCACTAATATAAGGGATGTAGCGTTGTTAGCACTAATATAAGGGATGTAGCGTTGTTAGCACTAATATAAGGGATGTAGCGTTGTTAACACTAATATAAGGGATGTAGCATTGTTAGCACTAATATAAGGGATGTAGCGTTGTCAGCACTTATAAAAGGGACTATAGTGCGACTTCGCTGTATCCGATTCAGCTACAGTCGATGGTGTCAGCAAGCGCCTTCGTCTCATAAAACACCGCTGTAAACAATCTTCATCCACTCATAATTCCACCGGATGTATACTATGTTTAGATGCTCTCCATTATCACATATGTACATATTTCAACTGAAAAATAGTTTATAGTTTCAGCTAAAATGAGAGCAGAGATATGAGAGTAAGAGCCAACGCCATTCCAGCCAGAGAAAGTTGAAGCAAACGAACCTTCAACCGAGGAAACGGACACGGCGACGCCGGCACCGTCATGCCCTATTGAGACAAACTTCTTACTTGACTGAGGATGACGCCCAAGGATAAGACGAAGCAGACGAGGTTCACAAATTGCCTCATGGACAGTCTGAGGTCACAATAGGCGGAGAGAAATGGAGGTTGCTTCTCCAGGGAAGTCTGGAGGCGCACCAGCCGTTGCTGTTCAGCTGGAGTGAGCTGTTGGAGGTTTCGGTCAACGAATTTCGCGACGACTTTCAGGAGGTGGTGGTGCTGAAAAAAAAAAATAAGGGAAATGAAAATGAAAGGGGAAATAAGGAAAGGGGAAATGATAACGAAAGGGGAAATAATAGGGAAAGGTAAAATACGGAGAAAGGAAATGATAAGGAGAGGGGGAATGATAAGGAAAGGGTAAAATATAAGGAAAGGGGAAATGATAAGGAAAGAGCAATAATAAGGAAAGGGGAAATAATAAGGAAAGGAGAAATGATTCGGAAAGATAAAATAATAAGGAAAGAGGAAATGAGAAGGAAAGAGGAAATGAGAAGGGAAGGGGAAATAAGGAGAGAGGAAATAATAAGAAAAGGGGAAATAATAATAAAATTTGATGTAATGTGATGTAATAAAGGGGTAGTGATAAGGAAAATATAAATAATAAGGAAAGTGTAAATCATAAGGAAAGGGGAAATAATAAGGAAAGGGGAGAAAGTCACGATAAGTCAAGCTTGTCCTACATTTCAATTGGAACCCTCTTCGTGAACCAGAGGCTGTATTCCTCACCACGTCATCATCGGTTTATGAGTAATAAGGCAGCAGGCCATTTTTTTGAGACTCGTGCAAGAAATTGTGAGTAGCTATCGCCGTAAGGTCCGTGTGGAATAGCAGAATATTCCAATATTCCCTGCATGCGTGGCTGCAGATATTTGAGGTGATTTCAGCCCAGTCAACGCGTGTCTTGTATAATGATGTTACGTTTCTTGAAATACCTTATTTGAAAATATACTATAGGTCCCTACACTGTTTTTTCAGACAATGCCCGTTGCTAATAGAAAAGGCTAACCCGATTTATTAGAAAATGAACAAATTAAATTACTCATAATGATGTAAACGTCTTACGTGTGTGAGATCGGATTAAAACGAAACTGAAGCCTTTCAAGTGCACATGATTTCGAGCAATAACATGTTAATGCATAATTCAAAAAGGACGCGTATCATCATACTTTTGAGGTTCTCTTTCCGATTTTCATACGTCAGGTCAAGAGGATGATGGATAGTATTAATTCAATCAATATTTATTTCAGTGTGACTGACTATCACCTCTGCTGAGGAAAATGATGGAAACGGTGGCCAGACATTGATTTTGTACGAAGATAAAAGCTCTGCGCCAGATAACATGTGATCGGATCAGCATGCATGCGATCAAACACGTCAAGCATGTAATCGGACCAGCATGCATGCGATCGAACACTTCAAGCCTGTGGTCGGACCAGCATGCATGCGATCAAACACTTCAAGCATGTGATCGGACCAGCATGCATGCAATCAAACACTTCAAGCCTGTGATCGGACCAGCATGTATGCGATCTAACACTTCAAGCATGTGATCGGACCAGCATGTATGCGATTAAACATTTCAAGTATGTGATCGGACCAGCATGCATGCGATCAAACACTTCAAGCATGTGATCGGACCAGGATGCATGCGATCAAACACTTTAAGCCTGTGATCGGACCAGCATGCATGCGATCAAACACTTCAAGCATGTGATCGGACCAGTATGCATGCGATCATACACTTCAAGCATGTGATCGGACCAGCATGCATGCGATCTAACACTTCAAACATGTAATCAGAATAGCATGCATGCGATCAAATACTTCAAACATGTAATCGGACCAGCATGCATGCGATCAAACACTTCAAGCATGTGATCGGACCACGATGCATGCGATCAAACACTTCAAGCATGTGATCGGATCAGCATGCATGCGATCAAACACTTCAGGCATGTGATCGGACCAGCATACAGGGAATCAAACACTTCAAGCATGTGATCGGACAAGAATGCATGCGATTTAACACTCCAAACATGTGATCGGACCAGCATGCATGCGATCAAACACTTCAAGCATGTGATCAGACCAGCAGGCATGCGATTAAACACTTCAAGCATGTGATCGGGCCAGCATGCATGCGATCTAACTCTTCAAGTATGTGATCGGACCAGCATGCATGCGATCGAACACTTCAAGCATGTGATCGGACCAGCATTCATGCGATCAAACACTTCAAGTATGTGATCGGACCAGCATGCATGCGATCTAACACTTCAAGCATGGGATCGTACCAGCATGCATGCGATCAAACACTTCAAACATGTGATCGGACCAGCATGCGTGCGATCAAACACTTCAAACATGTGATCGGACCAGCATGCGTGCGATCAAACACTTCAAGCATGTGATCGGACCAGCATGCATGCTATCAAATACTTCAAGTATGTGATCGGACCATGATGCATGCGCTCAAACACTTTGCGCAAGTGATCGGACCAGCATGCATGCGATCAAACACTTCAAGCGTGTGATCGGACCAGCATGCATGCGATCAAACACTTCAAGCATGTGATCGGACCAGCATGCATGCGATCTTACACTTCAAGCATGTGATCGGACCAGCATGCATGCGATCAAACACTTCAAGCATGTGATCGGACCAGCATGCATGCGATCAAACACTTCAAGCATGTGATCGGACCAGCATGCATGCGATCAAACACTTCAAGCAAGTGATCGGACCAGCATGCATGCTATCAAACACTTTAAGCATGTGATCGGACCAGCATGCATGCGATTAAACACTTCAAGCATGTGATCGGGCCAGCATGCATGCGATCTAACTCTTCAAGTATGTGATCGGACCAGCATGCATGCGATCGAACACTTCAAGCATGTGATCGGACCAGCATGCATGCGATCAAACACTTCAAGTATGTGATCGGACCAGCATGCATGCGATCAAGCACTTCAAGCAAATGATCAGACCAGCATGCATGCGATCTAACACTTCAAGCATGTGATCGGACCAGCATGCATGCGATCTAACACTTCAAGCATGTGATCGGACCAGTATGCATGCGATTAAACACTTTAAGCATGTGATCGGACCAGCATGCATGCGATTTAACACTTCAAACATGTAATCGGAATAGCATGCATGCGATCAAACTTTTCAGGCATGTGATCGGACCAGCATGCATGTGATCAAGCACTTCAAGCATGTGATCGGACCATTATGCATACAATCAAACACTTCAAGCATGTGATCGGGCCAGCATGCATGCGATCGAACACTTCAAGCATGTGATCGGACCAGCATGTATGCGATCAAACACTTCAAGCATGTGATCGGACCAGAATGCACGAGATCAAACACTTCAAGCATGTGATTGGACCAGGATGCATGCGATAAAACACTGCAAGCATATGATCGGACCAGCATGCATGCGATCAAACACTTCAGGAATGTGATCGGACCGGCATGCATTCGATCAAACACTTCAAGCATGTGATCGGACCAGCATGCATGCTCTCAAACACTTCAAGCATGTGATCGGACTAGCTTGCATGCGATCTAACACTTCAAGCATGTGATTGGACCATCATGCATGCGATCTAACACTTCGAGCATGTAATCGGACCAGCATGCATTCGATCTAACACTTCAAGCATGTGATCGGACCAGCATGCATGCAATCTAACACTTCAAACATGTGATCGGATGCGATCAAACACTTCAAGCATGTGATCGGACCAGCATGCATGCGATCAAACACTTCAAGCCAGCATGCATGCGATCTAACACCTTATCTAGGAGGGACTCAGTCGCCTAGGCGAGCAGAGCAGACATGTAGAGAGACTCAAGGAGAGATCATAGGAAGATGATTGCCTTACTTAGGAGGGACTCGGCCGCCCAGGCGAGCAGAGCAGAAATGTACAGAGACTCCAGGAGAGGTCATAGGAAGATGATTACCTTATCTAGGAGGGACTCGGCCGCCCAGGCGAGCAAAGCAGACATGTACAGAGACTCCAGAAGAGGCCATAGGAAGATGATTGTCTCGAGGTCTCTGAACAGCTTCATTCAACACATTATCGACACTATGATACTCGTAATCCCACTCATGCTGATGATATACGTAAGGAATTTATTTTGTTTGTTTTTAATAAGATTTTGGAAAATATCGAATTGATGTTCGATTTCGTCAACTACGTCGATCACTTTTCAGAATTGACTCCTGTTTGAAATTGGTCAACTTTTTTACTAGAGTTCTCTAATTGCTTAAATTTGATAGTAAGTGCTTCAAAGATACTACCCATCCAAGTGATGAGCGTGAGCACGAAGAGTGTCATGTTGATGGGGTAGGTCACGGTGATCATTGACAAGATGAGGAAGCTCTTGAAGTCGTTCATCAGAACAGATCAGTCAACGGTCGAGATGACGATCCCGACCACCAGCACGAGAAGAAAGATCGCCACCGAGACTATTATGGCGATAAAGGGCAACCAGTTGACGACATCATCCAGAGTGGCGTTTCGACTCTTCTTTAGTCGCCTCAGTTCCGAAGAGTGGGTCCTGGTGACCAAACCAAAGAGGAGGACTTCTTCCAGGGGAACAGTCACAGGTCGTTCAGGCAAAGTTAAGAAGTTGAGACGACCCATTTCAGTCAGAATTTTTGGCAGTTCTTCGCTGAGAAGCTTGACCGAATAGGCTTGGATAGATGGGACAACCGCAACCGCGAAAAGAAGACTTGTAGTCTCGAGAACCTTCGTTAGATGAACTGTTTGGTCTCTGCCTGCTCGAAATCCTCGTAGCAAAGAGATAATTGTACCAGTAATAATAAACATGAAAATAATTATGTAGGTGATGATAAAGAGATACAACTTCGGGACGTAGGTCCCCCCCTCCTCCTTTTCTTCCCAATCGACGGGGCAAACTCCGGTGTACTTGAAATAGTTGAACAATCACCGGTGTTCTGTTTCAAAGCGCACAAGAAGACTGGTGCTACATCTTTTTTTTCGTGTTTATGCTTGGAAACGATTACCTTGCGTTTCTTTTGAGCAGGAGAAGGTTGAAAATTTTGACGAACGCTTCCTTCGGAGCCCCCGACTTCCACATCGCTTGCACTAACCTTGGGAGAGACAATTAGCATGTGAGCGATCATATTTAAATTAAAAAATCGTTATTATTATCGCCATAAGCAAGCCTTTGGTATTAAGGTCTGAAATATATCAAACTGGTTGGAGTAACCCTAATAGAGGACATAGGGATCGGATGCTGTTCACTTCCTTAACCCCCAATTCCTGTTCATGAGTGTCATGATGAGTTGCCTTTTATATTAGATATCGGTGTTTCCACACTAAGATTAGATAGAGCAGTGAGTGGTAGGCCTCAAGATAGGGGTTGACGTCCGCACCCACTCGAATACGATCGATATAAACGCTTTCAGGCTACTAAGTGGTGATATATTTAGCGTAGAAAAACATTTGATGTTCATAAGTAAATAAACATATTTTCATTTTTTAGGAATGCTACGGTGAATTCAATGGCACACCATAGAATAAGGAAGGATAGATAAGCGCCCAACCGTGTGGTTTTCAATGCTCCGTTGCTTCTAAGTTTGATCCAATTGTTGCCTTGAAAGTAGATGTCGTGTTGTAATATCCTCGATGGGGCGCCATAGAGCGGTTAGGGTGCAGCTAAGCAAATGCTGGCGTCGCATGAACACAATCGATTTCTAAAAGTTGGATATGGTCGAAATGCTCCTTCGTATGCTCACTTGAATTTAACAAACATTAAAGACTTTTGTATCGGGAATATGAAAATCAGCGAAGATTTTAATCTTTCAAAACAGCTGAATAGTAATCAATGGTCTATAATAAGGCTTTATGATCTATTGTCTATAATAAGGCTGCATGATCAATGGTCTATAATAAGGCTTTATGATCAATGGTCTGTAATAAGGCTTTATGATCAATGGTCTATAATAAGACTTGATAATCAATGGTCTATAATAAGATTTGATAATCAATGGTCTATAATAAGACTTGATAATCAATGGTCTATAATAAGGCTTCATGATCAATGGTCCGTAATAAGGCTTTATGATCAATGGTCCGTAATAAGGCTTCATGATCAATGGTCTATACTAAGGCTTTATGATCAATGGTCTATAATAAAACTTTATGATCAATGGTCTATAATAAGGCTTTATGATCAACTGTCTATAATAAGGCTTCATGATCAATGGTCTATAATAAGGCTTTAAGATCAATGGTCCGTAATAAGGCTTTATGCTCAATGGTCCGTAATAAGGCTTTATGATCAATGGTCTATAATAAGACTTGATGATCAATGGTCTATAATAAAACTTGATGATCAATGGTTTATAATAAGGCTTTATGATCAATGATCTATAATAAGGCTTTATAATCAATGGCTTATAATAAGGCTTTATGATCAATGATCTATGGTAAGGCTTCATGTTCAATGGTCTATAATAAGGCTTTATGATCAATGGTCTATAATAAGGCTTTATGATCTATGGTCTATAATAAGGCTTGACGTAAATATAATAACCAACAGTCGATTGTATATAATTTCTCTTGATTAAAACTAAAAGTACATGAATATTTTTTGATCCGGGTCTCATAACAGGCGCGTAGCCAGAACTTCCCTCGGTGTGGGAGGGCAGATAAAGGATTCATCACAAGTCGGTCTCAGACCTTGTGATCATTTTCTGACAATTAAATGATTCCTCCAAAAATGGCGCACTGCTACTAGCACTAATTTGATTGATATAATCACTTCACCCGATCTTTATTTTTCATTTTTCAACGTTGTTAACAGTCGCCGCATTTCTAAGAAATGGGTGCATGCTTGCTGTTGTTGCTAGCAGAAAAATTACATAATCAAGACCAGCAAGAACCAGCTTGAATAAATTCTCATGTGTGTATGTATGAATTAAGCAATCATTGGACCGTGGTACGTATTTTTCAGGGACCAGAAATACTTTGATGAGTTCACGATTAATCAAAAGGCGTGTGATTATATTCTTCGCGAACATCCTTACGAGCACTGAATGAAGACCAGTTTTCTAAGGCAATATCGAGAGTTTAATATTTCACGTTTCATGAATAAAGTACTCATTGCGCGCGAACTAAATTTCCCACAAACTCATAAAAGGCACCCAATAATTTGATAGGAAAATTGAAAATCAATTACTACAGTGAAAAGTTCTCTCCTCTCCCATTAATAAATTAAAGTGATTATCTATATCAGTATTTCTTCAATGATCAACGCACAGCCGAATCGTTCAAGAAAAACATCGAAATCTCAAATAATTTACAGTGGTTATATGATACAGGGACTTAAGCATTGTTTTAGAATGAACTGAAATCGATAGACCTATAACCTAAAAATGTACATTTTTTTGTGCTACCAACGTGGTACGTTATTTCAACTTAATGTCTTATTGGTTGACATTGCTGCTTGTTGTTTTGACTAATTGATGACCGCACAAGCTGTATTTATTACTTGGTCCACATTTACGCAACTATGAGTCTCTTAATTATCCATAATAAGAGGGGTATGAAAGCTTCGAAATCAGGTTTGCATATATATCTATATTTATTCACAATAAATAGAATATATAAACATCTATATTCAGATTATAATAGCAATTGAAGCGGAAAACAAATGTTCCTCTACTCTTTGCAATAGTATTCCATATAAGTTTTCTTTGAATAATCCAAGTTGCTGAAGAAAACCACGTTTCAGTGCTAACCTTATTAGAAAAAGTCTTGCTGAAAAAAATATAGCTCTGTGAGACTTGAACACTACACAAAAAGAATGTCAGAACAAATACTATAAAAGTGGCGCTACATTGGTTAAATTTTATACAAGGTTGCTATATAGAATAACCTGCCACGCACCCAATATTTTGGAAGGAGAGGAAGAGGATCATTCTTAACAAAGATGTGCGCTCTCGTCTAATTCAATTGCAGTTTTGAAATAATTCAAGGGAAAGGAGGGGAAGGCTACGTTAAAATTGTTCAGTAAACTCATAGGTCTCATAACTACGCAAAACGTAGTTTGACAGATTCTTGCTGATAATTATTCGTCGAGCATAACTTATATTACAACAACTGATATTTAATACACTTCATTGCTAAGCGTATTGATGGAGTGACTGAAAAAAAAATGAATATCATTGCGATGGCCTTTAAAATTGAGAACCTTCCCAAGTAAATATTAGAACACAGCAGTTGATTTAATTTCGGCCACATTTCCACAAGAGCCTCAAAGCGAGTCATTGCCAGCCTCACAGTGTGGCACGAAGATTATCGATTGTGTTGTATTGTATTTGTTTCCATGTTCCACCGGAGTCCCAACGAGAAGTTAATGCAGACTCCCCCGAAGGGCGGTCGAAGATCATCGATTCTGGTAAGTTTGCACACCCTCGGGTTCGATAACAGTGTTCAATAAAATATAAATTCCAATAGTAGTATACACGCATGCTGGTGCGTACGGGAACGGAAAGGGTTCAAACACAGCTACAGAAGCAGATTATCGTAAATGTGCATTGTGGGGTAGAGAGACCACCTCGCCTGCACAGATATTTGTGTTTAACACCGCTTGGTATAGTACTGCAGGTTGACCTGACCATTGCGACTGCCGGTAATGTGCGTCCTTCAATAATTAGCTGCACAAATTTCAGTTTTTTCATTTGTTCAATTGAACAGAAATAGACATGATGACTACCTCCTAGTACTCAAGTCCTTAACCATTCGAATAATTATGGTGCAAGGGCGTAGCAATGAGTACAGGGGAAGGGGCTGCGGGAAATGCATGGTGTCTGAAGAGTCGGGTTTCATGGGAAAGATCTGTCTACGCACCTTTTCCGTTGTGGATTTAATCAACTCTGTAGCACCGAATAATATTACCAAAATTCTACTGCCCCTACTAGTAAGAATACTAGCTAGGAGCCCACAAGATAGAATTCAAAATGGATTTTTTTTTAAACTAATAAACTGGCAGCCGTCATCAACGAGTCCCCAGGATGTGCGTGCATCGATTATTCTTAATTAACTGTTGCATGATAACGACGGTTGCACTGTTAGCTTGGTAAGCAAGCTAATGTGGCAATAGCGATATGGTTTCCTATCTTCAAGTGGTTACTAACCGTGTATGTTGCACGGTGAACTATCCAGCAGACTCCTACGACATCTGATCAATCCGGCTTGAGGAAAGACACGGGAAACAGCTGATTTTAAAGCCAGTAAGTGTGTCTTTGATAACAGTTATGAAAACTGACATCCGCGTCGGAGGGTTGGGAGAAAGCGCAAGCGATGCGGACGGAAGCACTCCTGACATCGTCACAACCCATCCTGATCAAGAAACTCCCGACTCTTCTAAGAGGGAACGCCCAGTGATCGTCTCTAAGCTAAAACAGGAAAATAAAGACGTTCCACCGGTTTTGCTCGTGCGTTTCGAAACAGAACACAGACAATTTTTCAACTACATGAAGTACACTGGCGTGCTCCTTGTTCACTGGGAAGAAGAAGGGGACGAGGGGACTTACGTCCCCAAGTGTTATTCGTTTATCGTGTGTTACGTCTCTCTGATCATCCTGATGATGGTAGGCACTGCAGTCGGCCTGGTCAGTGGACTCAAAGCTGATCAAGATGCAGATGTTGAGTTGCAGGAAATTCTCAGTATGTCTGGTCTGCTTTTTGCGGTGACTGTTGTTCCGTCTGTTCAGGCATACTCCATTAAACTTCTCTTTGAAAATTTACCTGCAATCCTTACTGAGATGGGCCGTCTTAACTATCTAACAATGCCTGAACGACCTCCGACTATCCCCCTGAAAGAAGTTCTTCTGTTTGGCTTGGTGACAAGAACTCGCTCTTCGAAATTGAAGAAGCTCAAGAAGAGTCAAAACGCCACTCTGGATGATGCCATCAACTGGCTGCCCTTCATCGCCATAATCGTCTCGGTGGCGATCTTCCTACTCGTGCTGGTGGTCGGTATAGTAATCTCGACCGTAGATGGAAAGGTTCTGATAACCGAATGGAAGAGCTTGATCGTTTACACGTTGATTTGCCTGTCCTACCCAATCCACATAACCGGGTATGTCCTGAGAACAATGATGTGGATGAGGAACATTTTTGAAGCACTAACTTTAAAATTTGTGAAAATTTCTGTTCCACCTAAAAGTAGTGCAACGAACATTGAAGAAGATTCCAAGAAATGGATTGATGCTCTTGCAGAAATTGAAAATCATCTGAATAGTTTCACGCACCTTATTCAGATGATCCAAGAGGGATATATGAAATATGTTGTAAGCATAAACTTGTTCACGTTCATGTTCGTCGCCATCTTGAGCTTGACGAAGCTTCTGACGCAACTGGAGATGATCATCTTCCTCGTGCCTTTGATAGAGGCGCTGTACATGACAGCCTTGTTATGCTATGTGGCGGAAAGTGTTCTAAATAAGGTAAGCGGAACATGGTCATCGTTAATACAGAATAGAATGGAGTTTTAGCCGTACTTGAAGAAGTAATCACTAATATTCATTGCAAAATGTTGAACACACAAGCACTTACTATTATTTAATAATAACGACTTAATGGGGTAGAATAATAATAAGGGCATAACAAAATAGTGATCAGATTTTTAAACAGTTCATACGCCGCTCTATTTTGCAAAGTGCCTTTGCCAAAGAAGACCAGAATAGGTATAAGTAACTACTTCCACTCCCAGAGGAATTTAGACCAACACACCGTGTCTTATTGGTAGCCAGGATCAACACACCGTATTCTATTGGTAGCCAGGATCTACACACCGTGTTCTATTGGTAGCCAGGATCTACACACAGTGTTCTATTGGTAGCCAGGATCTACACACCGTGTTCTATTGGTAGCCAGGATCTACACACCGTGTTCTATTATTTCAAACACGGTGTGTAGATCCTAGCCAGGAATTATTTCGACTGAGTGTTCATATATTTAGCTCACATGAGAATGTAGTTTTCGGGGCAACATCCTACAGTCATAAATGTGATAACATCCGGAACACTCGTAACATTTTAGCACCAAATTACTCATCCCTCCAAACCGAAACGGGTATGCCATGTGAAACGTTGCTTTCTGACAGGAAAACCTCTATTTTCAGTACAACCAAATGCTGAAGGGTGTCGTCAAGTTCTCTGACCAAAACCTTCCACACCTCACTCCAGCTGAGCAATACCGTCTGGTGCGCCTCCAAACCTCGCTGGAGGAGCATCCTCCCTTCCTAACCACCTACAGTAACCTCAAGCTCTCCATGGGACTTCTCGTCAACCTCAGCTGCTTTGCGTTGTCCTATGCAGTCATCATCAGCCAGGTAAAATAATAAAAATGGATCACTTCATCCACACTAACATTACTTATTGCATTTGGCAAAGACAAATTTGTTCGTAACGCAAGATTTTCCTCTTTATTTGCGGTCACTGAAACATCGAGAATTGACATTGATGAGATAGTCTGCACACGTGATGGACGACAGCAGACAGTGAGCTAGTTCGACTGCTTCTTACCCTCGAACAAGTACGATGGCTCGACTTGTTCGACAACAATAAGCAGTTATCGGACCATATATCAAGCCGTTATCGGACCATATATCAAGCAGTTATCGGACCATATATTAAGCCGTTATCGGACCATATATCAAGCCGTTATCGGACCATATATCAAGCCGTTATCGGACCATATATCAAGCCGTTATCGGACCATATATCAAGCTGTAATCGGACCATATATCAAGCCGTTTTCTTACCATATATCAAGCCGTTATCGGACCATATATCAAGCCGTTATCGGACCATATATCAAGCCGTTATCGGACCATATATCAAGCCGTAATTGGACCATATATCAAGCCGGTATTGGACCATATATCAAGCCGTTATCGGACCATATATCAAGCCGTTATCGGACCATATATCAAGCCGTTCTCGGACCATATATCAAGCCGTTATCAGACCATATATCAGCAAATGAGAAATATTTAGCCCCCTTTTTTTGAGGTGAAAATTATTCATATAATACATTCAAAATCGTCAAGCCTGACAACTACACGGTTCACTAAATTTATATGCAATATTTAATTACAATTGGTGCAATATTGCTCTGTGAAAGGTTGAAGAGGCACATTCTTCAGGCAGTATTTTAGGTATATCATGAAATTTAGTTTACGTGATCATTTCATAAGAAAACTAATAGTTTGAAGATAAATAGTGAATTGATAAGTTTAAGGAGAACATGGTTACTCGTGCACCTTTTGAGTAAGAGTCACGACACCAACGAGAGATAGCAATAACTCTCAAAGGGGGCAAAAGGATTGCAGTAGTGTCTAAGGTGCTGGAGTCATGTGCCCAGGCCCCCACGACGAGCAGCGAGGAATAATCTCGACTTGCTCTATTACTCCAACACTTGAATAAATGCAGTAGGAAAAAATAGAAAATGGGGATCTCATGCATGAAAGCGAAAGAGAGAATCAGACCAGGGCGAGAGCCGTAGAAGAATGTCTCAAGAGAGCCTCCCTCTAACCTGTCCTTGAGACTCTCCTCCATACAGTGAGTGGAATATTGCATCCATCAAGCATTGCCTTAACCATAGACTAGCGTAACCTAACATAACATTTCAACCAAGGAATGGGAACAGACTAGTGAATAGAGCGGATCATTTGTTGGGAGGAAAGTGCCCTGACACGTCTGCGGGACCACACGTCTCATCGGGACCACACGTCTCATCGGGACCACACGTCTCATCGGGACCACACGTCTCATCGGGACCACACGTCCCATCGGGACCACGCGTCTCATCGGAACCACACGTCTCATGGGGACCATGCGACTCATCGGGACCACACGTCTCATCGGGACCAGGACCACGCGTCTCATCACCACCACACGTCTCATCGGGACCACACGTCTCATCGGGACCACGCGACTCATCGGGACTAAACGTCTCATCGGGACCACACGTCCTATCGGGACCACGTGACTCATCGGGACCACGCGTCTCATCGGGACCACGCGTCTCATCGGGACCACACGTCTCATCGAGACCACACGTCTCATCAGGACCACACGTCTCATCGGGACCACACGTCGCATCGGGACCACACGTCTCATCGGGACCACACGTCTCATCGGGACCACGCGTCTCATCGGGACCACACATCTCATCGGGACCACGCATCTCATCGGGACCACACGTCTCATCGGGACCACACGTTTCATTGGGAGCACGCATCTCATCGGGACCACACGTCTCATCGGGACCACACGCCTCATCAGGACAACACGTCTCATCAGGACAACACGTCTCATCAGGACAACACGTCTCATTGGGACCACGCGTCTAATCGGAACCACACGTCTCATCAGGACCACACGTCTCACCGGGACCACACGTCTCATCGGGACCACACGTCTCATCGGGACCACACGTCTCATCGGGACCACACGTCTCATCGGGACCACACGTCTCATCGGGACCACACGTCCTATCGGGACCACGTGACTCATCGGGACCACGCGTCTCATCGGGACCACGCGTCTCATCGGGACCACACGTCTCATCGAGACCACACGTCTCATC
>SDVV010013119.1:0-15216 GCA_016164225.1 Gammarus roeselii | reverse complement strand
ATATATGTATAATTATTTGTGAGGCTGTTAGGTTAGGTTGCCTAGGTATTAATTCATCTGGCTGTGTATGGCAACCCTTTTTGCATTAATTGATATTTGATCTATGTTGTCGTACATTGTTATATATTTCGCTTATTATGTACCTTAGGCATGATTTATATCCTAGATCTTGTTGACTGCAGACCTTACTTCACAGATCTGTAATGAATGTTAGACCGGATTTATTCAATATTCGTTACAATAGACGATAATGGTAGGAGCAACATATCCAACATTACAACAACAAAAAAAATCAATAAAAAAAAACATTCATAAAACATGGCAACGCCTTATCACCCATAACATTCACTGATACATGCGGCAAGCTTAACATAATTGTTTTGAACAATGCAGTCTACTAGCGAGCGCTCACCTGACATTACTTGAAACTAACCGATATTACTGTACATGTAACAAGCAAGGTGAAAAAAACTATGAAGGTACACAATCTGCTTAAGACTGGCAAAACAATAGAGCCAAGGGGATAGATTTGATATGAATAAAGCCTAAATCATTGAAGAAAAGCCTAACATAAGTATGAAAACGGTGAGAAAAAATATTTATTGGTTAGATAAGGTTAAGTTAAGGTAGCACGGGTAAGGTTAACACCTATCATCACAAACTTTTAGTGAAAAATGCTACAGTGGATATAGTGACTGCTCGAATAAGTCAGATATTCTGGATTGGAACGAAATCTCATAACAGAGCCTGAATAAACAAATCATTTTTAACTGCACATACAGCAAACGGACGATAGCATATTTTTAGGTAAGACCTGCGGGGATAGGCATTTAGTAAAGATATGTGAGCGGATAACATAATTGAGATGTATATTAGATTAATTTAAAATTTTAACACTAACACTCCAAACAAATCCGGTAGATTAGTTCTCCAAGATAACTCGGAACCTGACACACATCCAATGTCGAGAGGTAAAACATACCAATATTGTGGACAATTACATCCAATAAAGAGTATTTTATACCCAACATTCCATGAATTTAGGCGAATGTATACATAATACAGATATATTTCTATGATAACCGTTCAAAACGTAAAACGGCAAACAAATAGCTAAATAAGATTCTCTACTCTACCCTATCCGCATTGATTAACTATGACATACGGCTTATCTTATCATACCCCAGATGATAAATCCTACACTAATATCACACGTGATCTGGTTCATGACTAAGATCGTATACTATCATAACAGCCATACCGAAAATATCTGACATTCAAAACAAATTCTAAGTTCATGCGCCCACTGTGTCATAACAACGAACTCTTCAATGCTTTACTAGGTCACTTCTCAGCAATCTACCACTGATATATAGCAAATGTAGAGCTGACACCCAGTCATGGTACAAAACCTCAGACATACCATGCATCTTTTTAGTCCATCATGTCTGATCAACGTCGAGCAAAGTCACATCCTGGACATAACCAAGAATCTATTCACAAGTACAGTTGTCAGGTATAGGCCTGACATGAGTCTCAAAGAGTGTGGCCATAAAAATTTGGACATCTGTTCACTGAAAACCTAAGTAAATCACTACAACGATCAGCAGCTTGTCATATAACCTCTCCAACAAACCCATGAAACTTAAGGCCAACATCCACATGAACTTACAAATTCACGTTGAACTTGGACAAACTCAAACTGACTACCAAAGAATGTAAACCGCCTCTACACCAGGACCCATCCATCCAGTAAATCGTGTTCTAAAACATTAAACTATACACTTGCTAGGGTTCAATTACGAAATTCCACAAAGATGTAGTCATGATTTACATCTCTTAAACATACATTCCTATGATTATTGTGGAAAAAAAATTATACAACATAAATAGAATAACTACGTAATTCTCTACTCTGCTCTAAGTAACATTAAAAATTATAACACACTACGGTATCCATCGTAGTAAATCAGTCTTCTAATACAAATAAACGTAAATGCAATGAGCTTTTGCCTTGGGGACTCTCTAACTCCTCCTAAACATTGAAGTATGGTTCTACAACAAGCTTACAATAACCTTACACCAAGACCAAGTTTGTAACAAATCGAATCTTCTGTATCTATAATATCCACGTCAATCGTTGCTCCAGGATGTAGAAAGATATATAAAACACTAAAAATATACAACATGTAACTCAATTATACCTGAAATAATATTCTACATTGCATATACATACGTAATATATCTTAATATTCCAATAATTGTATAAAATTCCTGATACCTTACATCGAAGATGGAAACTGTACAGAGAACAAACAAAACTGAATTAAATATACTAAAACGCCCGAGTTATAATAAAGCAAGAAGATCGATTCTCAACCATGCGTGAAAATATACAACATGTAACTCAATTATACCTGAAATAATGTTCTACGTTGCAGATACAAACGTAATATATCCTAATATTCCCATAATTGTATAAAATACCCAATACATTACATCGAAGATGGAAACTGTACAGAGAACAAACAAAACTGAATGAAATATACTAAAGCGCCCGAGTTATAATAGCGCAAGAATATCAATTCTCAACCATGATGTACGAGAAAGAAATTAGCATGTAACCAACCAATCAACTAATGGAAATAAGTTGCCAAGACAGGTGACTAATTTACATAACTCAAACATATAGTAAATGATGTGGAATACTTCTACACGAACACGCTATAGTATACAGATATCTGATAAAATCATTCTCCAACTTAGTCCAAAACAAGGAGTAAATTAAATCTTCTTTAACTAAAGTAACCACTGCTTAATCGTAGCAGGATGTCATAAATATATACATATAAATACCAAAATGATGCAATAACCGACCAATTATGCTGGAAATATTGTGCTACATGGAAGATGCAGACCTGAAGTATCATAAAAATTCTTCTAACTGTATGAGATAACTATACATAGTAATGATCAACCGATCATTACTATGTATACATAACACAATATAATAGCTTACAATAAATCCATATTGATCAGCTACTCTCGCTATAAGGCATCGAACCTATACTCATTATACAAAAAAAATCGAGATATAAGACTTCCCGAACAGTCTACGTACACTTGATAACGGTTCATTTGCCTTATGCGGATACATGGTGACTCCGATATTTCTGGTTCGAAACTGGATAATGCGTTATGGGGTAGACATATTCTCGTAACGAAGCTACTGCATCCTAAGAAATATATACATCAACCCACCAACTACGAAACTAATAAGCCGTACTATTCATATAGATGTTATATACATATGAAATAAATAGATTTAAAACACAGAATGGTACCCCAAATCCAACCAACAGGCTTTAACTAAGCATCCAACCGCTAAGAACCCACCAACCAACCACCGAATGAGTCAATTATACCCCAACTAGATATGAATACAAACAATCATGTACAGAAAAAAAATATAGCATCATATAACCAGACATAAATATGTAACGATATAAACACTTGAACATCACAATCATGCCACGGGAATTCTTGATAAGACAAAAAACAGGTAAGAGCAATCTCACCTAATTTTCTGAGCGCATCCACCCCTCCAGAAATGTGTTATAACAATATTCCTACCAGGAACGAATATATATATATATATATATATATATGTATATAATTAACAGCAGCAAGAAACCAAGCGTACCCTAATACAGCCATCTAAAGAAGAAAAACTTATATAAATACAATAATAATTTATATAAAATAAAATGTTAACAACATAAAACCTCCCCTAATACATTCGAAAGAAAGGGCCGAAAGCCCACCCGTCACTTGTTAGCCGTATGTCCGTCCGTCCGAATGAATCACCCGTCAGCCTACCCGTAAGCCAGCTGTTTGTGAAGATATGGGAAGCAAACTTCCTAGACGGAAAACTAACTCTATTTATCCCTATATTATTCCTTCGCATCCACGTTAGGCCCCATATAAGCTACTTCCGTACCAGTCTAACGCTACTTCCGACCACCGCAGTGTACAACAAACTAGTGACCAGCACAGGGATCGTTATAGCATGCCAGGTACGGTGTACGTACTTATGCCAGTGCGAAGGACAGTGATCAAAATTGTCCAAGGGGATGAAATTGCAAGACAGAACCATAGTGCTCTAAGTAAGTACTCAGTACTATCTACAGTAAGGCTTGGACTGTGTACTTAACCGTATTGCAGCCTTCCTAATATATTTTGAAAGTTGTTTTCTCCCTGCCAGAGTATACTAAGTACAGAGTATATCGACTCTGAGCTTAACTAAGGTAACTAATTTGTTCTAACTGCTTTTGATTTTGAGATACCGAAGCATTTAGCAAATTCAAATCTCGTAGGATGGTATTATGCCATGTTTTTATTCGACCCTAGACAAAAAATTTAACTGTATTTCCTGGAACAAGTAATTCATAATTTGGTCAACTCATAATTGCATAGAAATTAAATTCATAATACATGCAAATAAATTTATAGCTACATATTCTCAGACGCCAGGCCAAATTCTCCAGAACGCTCACATAACACTCCTCACAAGCACTCACACACATACCAAAACTCGACTCTTGAGCACTAAAGAGTCCGGCCAGACCACCGCAACACACAGTTTGCGTCAGGAGTGAGGTACGAGATCAGCGTCAGCAGCAGGGCAAGACAGCTTTGGCAAGTTTAGTCCTGCTTGGTCATAATTGCTGGCCCTCCCCAACCCACGAACATCCCGTTTCTCAAAAAGACACCACGCGCGGGAAGGCGTCTCAAGCCTAGTTAGTACAAAAGCATTCACAACTCTTTTCCACTCACGCCTATTCATTCCAGGCTCTTTCGCTGACTTCCCACCGATATATCATCTCCTTAAGTCCGATTCACATCATCCATCCACCCAAACTTCGGTAGACCTCTAGACCTACGTCTTCTCACCATCGCCTTCAAAACCTTTTACATTAATCTTACATCACCCATCCTTACGATATGCCCGACCCACCACATAAGACATGAATTTACTCTCCTCAAACTTCTTCTGGTGCTGTCCCTCAACGTCAGTTCAGCTATACCTCTATAATACTCCATCTCAACGACTTTAAACTTCTCTCCTTCACCCACGCTCCTCCCCCAAGTCTCAGCTTCGCAGAGCACAGTCCGAAGAACTACCCCCTTAAACAACCATCAAATTGCTTCCTCACCGTACGTCAGAACATTCTCAAATAACTCTTTATTTAGGAGGACACTGATTCTGCTCACTTCGAAATTCCTCAAACATCGCATTACTTTACTTTTACCCTCGTTATCTCGCAGCTCCCTTCTCTCAAACACCCTACCGAACTCAGGCACAAACCTACACCAATCTTCTTCCGAATCTTCTGTCATTGCCGTAGTATCCGCGAACGATAACTAACTCAACTGCCAAATCCCCCCACTTGCTCATTTTAGCCCTATACTTCAACTCATTATACTCGCGATCTCCTTCCTAATCACACCATTCATGCAGAGATTGAACAGCCAAAGAGACAACGAAACTTTGTCTCAGGCCCAGTTTCACTGCGAACCGAGCACTCACCTCGCTTCCTACTGTGACACATGATCTACTGCCAACATAGAAACTCTTAATTGATTTTAACAAGTTTCCGGTCATGATATATAAACGTAACACACTCCACAACAACTACTTGTTGACCCTATCGTAGGCCTTTTTCAAACCCGAGGCAGGCCAAACAAATATTTTCCCTCCGTAATGTACTTCTCACATATTTCTCTTACTGCTGAAATATGATCTGCACACTCATCACCACTACAACAGCCACATTATTCCCCTTCAATCGTCTCATCCGTACTGTCCCTAATCCTCTTGATTCACACTCTCCATATCAATTTACCGACCACACACAACAAACGGATACATTTTGAGTTGTTGCATATGTTTTTTTATCTATATCATCTCTATAAAGCGGAAAAATGTGAGCGCTGCGCAACTCAATCGACCCCACACCGAACAGAAAACACAGATTTAGTACCCCAATTAACTATTCGCCTGACGTTACTCCCCCATCTATATGGACTCAATCGCAACACTATCTAACCCAGGGCTCTCTTATATTTCGCTACCGTTCATCCCTTGCAGTAAGGTCATTACAACAGTTACCGCTCCCAAAATCGGCATCCTTGCACCATCACCCACAGCAACAGTGTCAACCTGTCTGACGTCTTCAACAATCAACAATTCAAAATAATCGGGCCAAATCTTCCGTACTTCACCACTCTCCAACTACAACATGCCGCTCACATCTTTTACCACCTCGTCCTTCCCCGTCACTCCTGTATATCTTTTACCACCTCCTCCTTCGTCGTCTCTCCATTCATCACCTTCTTATCCTGTTCCCGTTACATCTTTTGGCTTGGCACAAAATTCTTATTGAACCGCCTACCTAAGATATCATCAGCGACACTCCTTTTTCTACTCACCACACGCTTCACCTCTTTTCTCTTCTCTCAATAGTTTTCGTAGTTCACTTCAAACCCAATCTGCAACAACCCATCAAAAGCTTTCCCTTCTGCGCCATCGCTATTGCAACCGCATCGTTCTACCACTCGCAAGCATTCTTCCGACACTAGCCCGCACGACGCTTGCTAAACACAATTTTTAGCAAATCTCAACAACGTCTCTCTGAAAGTCTCCCGATTCGTCCTCAACATTCCCTAGGCCTTGTCGTCACACACGGTTTTATTCCTCATTTAACACCTGCTGCACCTTTTCGGCTCGGCTTTGAGCATCCAGCTCACTCACATTCGCGACCTCTTTTCCTGCTCCCACTCATTTGTTTTCCTGTCATCTCTGCTCAACTCACAATCTTCCTTTCATCATAAGATGATCAGACATTCATCTTCCCTCGCAACATTTGAATATCCAACATCCTCCGCATCACTCTGTTTCCCACCTCCTGTTCCCTCCCCATGCACAAACCAGCAGATTTTCTCCACTGTCATTCCTGACCAAAACGAATACCTCCCAGCCACATTCTCCACCACTGCATCTCCAACTCTCAAATCTAGGTCACCAGTACTGCATTGTTTGTTTGAGCTTCAAAACTCTCAATTCACTCACTCAGACTGATCCTAAAATGCTTCCTCTCCTCTTCACACCTCTCGTTACCTGGCCCGTGAGCACTCACAAACGCCCAACTTTCACGACAACTTGACACTTCCGTCACTCTAGCCAACCGATAACTCAGTGACAACAGCACACCTTCTCGTTCACAATGCCCGTCTTCATTCCGATTGCCACACTTAGCGCGAACTCGTCAAACTTCGTCACCACCAACATCTTGTAAAACTCTCTCGTATACTCTTCATTTGTACTACAAGCACGCACCTTAGCAATAGGGTTCGAAGGTGCGTGAGCCTCTACTCTCCTCGCTTGTCTTGCCGTTTTCGAGGGAGGAATTTACATAGTATGGGACCTTAACAAAAGAGAAGTGAGCCTATCTTCGCTTGTCTTGCCTCTTTTTGAGGGAGAAATTTACAGAGTATGAAATCCTTATCCCTTCCGCTCCTCCTCTAGTTGTTCTCTCATATGTCGCGCAAGGGGTTGCGGTAGCATTACTTTTACTCACCGTCTCAGTGGTAAAACAATGCGATGATAACACTGAAAAGATTACTGGAAACATGAACACGTTATATATACTGTTGTTAATTGATTTATCAATAATCGTTCGTTTACATTGCCATTTTAACATGTATTGCCTTCCTTCATCAGCTGACTTGGCGAACATGAACAGGGAGCAATCGTCAGCTTTGCAGTTCATATTACCGAAAAACACATGCCCCGTCCTCTTGCATCACGCAACCTTGTTCACCAACCCTGGTGCTTATTAGAGGCGGATCATCGCTAGCACGTATTGCCATAACGACGATTTCACAATTATGTTTCATAATAAATGCTTGATATTTCTCGAGACGACGATATCAGTTATTAAATATACAGTTTTGTATATAAACCTAGAGAGGACTATCACCGAATTTGACTCAAGCCGTGGATAGGGCTTAAGCTCAAGTTCAGAAAGCAGATGCGTACCATCAAACGAGAGTGGATGCAAAATATTCATACCTATATTATTTCGTCCTCGGGAAAATTGTTTAATACCCAACGGTACAAACTTTCATGTTCGATATTCAACAATATATTTTATTAACAAATTGCTGCTGATAAGAAATATATTTTCCTACTTTGACATATGGATACTTTCTTACGTGAAACTTTCTGGTATATATCGTGTCTGTGAAGGAGTGTATATTTCCAAAACACATTTACCTAACATATGAAAAAATGGTCGACTATAAAAACTTCATATGCTATCGTATCCATAATACTGGATGTTATGTAGGATCCTCTGTTATATGTCTGATATACAATTTTATGTGATATTTCTTGCCCGGAAATTAATCAAGATATCTTGTCACTCAGTAAAGTCGCTCAGTGACTTTATATATTGCCACTCAGTAAAGACCTGGATCATTCTCGAATGACAGAAGACTTCCTCTCCATCATCGCTGTAACGGAAATTGTCCTGGGGCTTAACATCAGAGGAAGAGAGGCAGAGCAAATATCGGTTCCTTTTTTCATTCGCATCGTCGAAAATTCTAAAAAAAAACGAATTTAAAATATGCAACCCCGAGGACGCATGACCTCCATAACAACGGCTGAATCATATCATCTCGTTGGATTTGAGGAGATCGTGTCATTTTCATTCGATAAATTCCTATAAAACATGACTTCAGCAAGTGAACTAGTCATAGAATCATTCGTACAAAACTAAAAAAAAATCCGTGCAAGTTCCAAAAGTGCAAGGAGCGTAGTGATACTCATAAATATCAACGTTTTTTTTATTCCTGCAAGGGAATCAGATTCAAACATTGATCCACAAAAATAAGTTTTTCCAATGACAAGTACATTATGGATAGGTCACATTATAATTTTTACAGTTCATGGTTCTGGAGCGCGGCTAGCCCTCATCAATATGAAGTTTGTGTGAAGCAAGGAGAAAATAAGGTCATTTGAAGGGCTGGCATCATCAAGGGAAGAGTTATGCCAATTCGTGGGTTTGAAGCTGGAATGTCAGTAATAAATTTGAGTATGTTAATGGACAAAAAATATCATGGACTACTCAGGGAACCACTGTGGCATGAAGTTAAATTGATTGCAACGCGCCAGCAGTAGTATTATTAACTGAATGGCGCCACATGCCAGGTCGAGGGCACGTTGGAATATTTTGAACAAAATTTTCCAAATAGAGTAATCGACCGCCGTCGATAGCCTGCGTATAGCACAGATTTGATCCTATTGAGAAGGCCCTTGGATAGAGAAGTTTTTCTTGAAAGCCTGAAAACTATTCCAACATCTCGTCAAAACCAATAGAGCAACGAGTTCAGCTGAGTCATGGGCAGGCCAAGGACAATCAGTAAGGGAGTTGCTTGACGCCTACTGTCTCTCAAACATGTCCGAATTTGAACTTCATAAGAAGCTGAAGAATAATCAGTACAACAACTTTGCGTTACATTGATGATTTATTTCTCTTTGTTTGTTGTTCTCTCAAGTCAATTATTAGCAGGTATAGACGTGTCTCAGTATTACTCAAGTTGTGTCAAGGCTAAAAAAGTATGATATATTGCTTATAGAGAGATATCATAGAAAGACATCGTTGGTGATAGGCTGAGCTCTCGTTTTGAATGGATCGGATCGGAAACGGGTTTCAACACTACCCTACGCATTTGCTTGTCAGTTATGACTGTGCATCACATGATATGACGTCTCCAGTACCCAGTGAACATGGGCCTGACGTCACTAGTGCGTGCCACTTGGATTCCCAAATATCCCAAAGGAACTTAATGATTTCTTTCATTTTCAAAGACAACCTCACGATGAAAAAGTGAATGAAAAGGAAATTATGACGAATATTTTTCAATTCCAATACAGTCAAGCATTAATAGTAGTAAGATGACGGAAGATTTTTCTCATGATTTTAGCCCTAATAGGTTTTGTCGCACCACCAGAGCAAAATATTAGTAGTAGAAGTAATCAAAACATTCTGGTTATTTTCTATCAAGGATTAATACAAAATTGTTTATTCGAAGTAACTAAACCATAACCAACGAAGCTCCAGGATCAGCAATTTCTTGCGTTAGTTCGTGATTTATTTCTGAATTTCAATCTGTACTAAACCTTAACATGTATCTAGTTATATAGGTACGAAATATAAGTGACCATGCTGCAACAAATATAGATACGATCCTATCCAAAAGTCACAAGATAATACATTCTTATTGCAATGAATTTTTTCTCAGATGATATTGAGCGTAAAGAGAAACAATTATTTGTTAATTCGATCAATATTATTTTTTATATACTCTAAATATGACAGTAAGGATGTGTACAACAATTTTTTTAAGTGAAATTGAAATACTTAACTGTAAACTCTTCTACATATACCAGCAGTAACCAATTGAACACTAACAGATGACGTCCGATATGTCTGGCATGTTCATATGTTAATATATAAATAAAAATTACGTATGCACTATGTTGATCTAAATTAGCAGAAACTAATAAATAAGACGTAAACTTTTCACATGTGTCAACAAGATAGTTACTGAAATTGCCATCGGTTTGGACGCGTTGTCATGCCCAATGAAGACAGACGTCCTGCCGACTTGGGTACAGTGGTTAGGGTATGTTTGCCAAGCAGGCCAGAGGTCGAGAAAGAATGTCGATTTTTAAATACAAATCCGTGATTCCGAATAATAACGTAATTGTGTACCTTGAGGCACTTTGAAATGTAGTGATTGGAGTATTCGAACCAGTCTTGGTTTTGCACTCCTCGGTCAAACTTGCTCTGCATACATTTCGTAAATAAAGATACATTGAAGGTATTCCTGTGTTCAATTTTTCCACTCATATATAAGTTCAAATATTGTCGACGAGGTGACGAATATAGTGTTGGAGATAATCCGTGATAAATTTTTGATAAGATATGGCGCACGACAACAACCAAGCACTTCAGAACCCATCGACTTCCTGTTGTGATTCGCGTTCCAAAATTGCAGAGCCTTAAAAGCAGCGTAAACAAGAAAAAGCGTCGCTACTGGAGCCATGAGTACCTCATAGTGAAATAACACAGATTTGACAGATATGTCTAAACAACATCGAAAGACTGCTCCAACGACTTCATCGTTGGGTAAAAGTTGAAGCAGTTTCTTACAACAAGGCTGAACATTATACATGTCATGATTTCATTTTAAAGTTATAATAGCCAATATAAGCTATTAAGAGGCTCGGAGAAATGTAATTCCTTCGTACTAACCTATTGATTTAGTTCAGAAAAATGATATCATAATTATTACCCCGGACACTACCTGGAATAACACTGAGAGTAAACAATATATCTACGAGACAGCCCAGCGAAAAAATATCTGCGAGACGGCCCAGCGAAAAAGTATCTGCGAGACAGCCCTGCGTCTACAGTGTGCGAAACGGCCCTGGTGATTGTTGGTGATTGCTGGTGTTCGTTGAGGGCTTGCAAATAGGTGTAGTATAGGGAAAGTATTATTGTATGAATTAACGTTAAAGTTTATCCTACGATCAAAATACATCTCGGACAAACTTACAAATACAAACTAGTCTAGAAATTACCAAGGCAGAGAGGTTCAGCTTAACGAAAATTACCCTACACTTGCAGTAAGGCCAGTATAGCAAAAATTTAAAATGAGGCAAGGCAGTGCCGAGGCTCAAAATAATACAAAATAATTTAAAAACTCTATTGGCTTCGAGTAAAGAGAAGTGTCAGGTGATAGTCTGCTTGTACTATTAGCTATGTTTTTATTTTTCAAGCCTACATTAACTTTTAATGTGTAGAATAACATAAAAAATTCGAATAAGGAAACAAGATCATTATTCCTTTACACCCTGTGGGCGTCTCAGCTGCTCACCGGGAGTATAGGCCCGTCTTAGGACTATTCGTCCGACGTCAAGTAGGGCGGGTGGGTTGTAAACAGTTCAAAGAGGGGAAGAGTATTTGGATAAAGATAGAGAAGGAGAGGTTAAGGCAACATAAGTAGACAACGACCTAGAAGTCTTATGATTCTTAATCGATGCGCCTCAACAATAATTAATGAAAAAATTAAACACAGTTATGGTAGAGATTCATCACGTTTGGTGCGCATAAAGATAAACACGATAATTGATCGGTTTCCCCACACAAATAGTCCAGTTTAGAAGCAATCGTCAAGCAACTTAACAATTACGGCGCAAATGACCTGGGTGCACCACAGCAAACGTATTCCCCCACTTGAACATGTTATCTTCACGATCAACACTTCCGACAGGTAGTACAACACTCGCAAGTTTGCACTTGAGCCACGTGGCATGGTATATAATGTAACGGACGTGGCTTATAATACTGAGTCTCTCACGCAATTGTTGGTCGACCGGGACAAGTGCCGGGCCGACGTAGAGCGACGACGTTGGATGTGTCACGTAGCCTCAGATGCTGGGGCGACATGATATCGATCGCGTTCCGCACCACAGCAGTGGTCGGGCCGTCGGATCGTCAGCACAGTCTGTCACAGGACTGTCTAAAGGTACAGGGCTGTCTTAAGGTACGTGGCAAAACCGCACTAGTGTTCTGCCACAGTGGTCAGTTTTTGAGCCGATGTTCATCATTCTCGAGCAAAGGGAAGCTTTGAGACCCACCCTAGGATTTGAGAAGTAAACAAAGCTTAAATAACCTTGCACTGGTATTTGTTTAACCTAAGTACAGACAGAAATGTAATTTACGATTGTACAGCACTGTACGTTTTAATACACCCCTCAATAGCACGTATGAACATACCTCTTTCTGCTGGCCCTCTGGCCCAGCTACTCGACAGGCCTGGCCTTTTTTCCAACCTCGCTCACTGACGTCTGACGCTGCTCTGATCTACTTGTTTCCCTCCCAATGCTTGGCTCCAGCTTCATGTCGGCACTACTTGAATTGACTAATGGAATTGACCAATTACCATCGCGCTACAATAGGGCCTGGAGTTGTTTGCATGCCTATATACCTTTCTATGATAAACATAACAAGTCTGAGTTTGAGTGAGAAAATAATTAGTGGACAAATGATTAGTTTCTGATGAGAGATAAAAAATCGGAAACCGAAAGACAGCTTTATTCCTCAATGCGTGAATGGTATAACACGAGAGGGGAATATTGACGATATGTTGGGCGACCACTTTAGTGGTACAATGAACGGTTTCAACAACGATGCTGACCCGAATATTCTTAATTAGACGTTTAACCGGGAAAACAATAATAATGATGATGAAGTCAATATGTAGGAACTTAGAGCACCGGTCACGAGATTAAAAAATGGAAAAAGTGCAGGGAAGAACGGTTTACCAGGTGAAGTCTTTCAGTATGATCCTGTGAAATTCACCTACGTCATGTCATTTTTTTCCACTTGCTGTCTTAAGTCTAACTACCTACCATTGCTACTTATGGATGTAGTTGTGAAATCTATGATAAAAACAGAGAGAAAATGTGCTACAGATGTAGGCAATTACAGACCAATATCAATTGCTACTGCCGCATCGAAGCTACTAGAGTGTCTGAATCATTATATATTTATGCTGGGATATGTTTAGAGTATCTGTATCATTGTATATTTATGTCTGGATTTTAATTCTATACATTTTGTGTATAATATGCTCATATTCTTATCTAATTATTGTAAAATTGACTCATTCGATGGCTGCTTGGTGGGTCTTAGCGGCTGGATTGGGATATGTTGTTTGTTATCTTTATATTGAATATATTTTTATAGGAGTAGTATGATAGATATGTTTTATACCTCGATTTGAAGCCTAAGAGTGCGTTCGGCTCTGCTTGGTACCAGCCTGATGTAAGGATTTGGACAACGGTTGGTGTTTTTCTATCTGTATCTTTCATATGTTTATAATATATATGTGAATTGTTTGGTGTAATAGTTTGGCAGTCGGCGGGTTGATGTATATATTTCTGGGGATGTAGCAGCTTCGTTACGAGAATCTGTATATCCCATAACGCAGTATCCATTTTTGAACCAGATATATTGGTGTTACTATGTATCCTCATGATACAAATGAACAGTTATCGAGCGTATGAAGACTGTTCGAGTAGTCTTATTTAGATTTTTTGTGTAATGAGTATCGGTTTTATGTCATAGAGCGAGAGTAGCTGAACGACATGGATGTGTTGTAAGTTGTTATATTGTGTTTTGTATACATAGTAATGGTCGGCTGATATATGCTAAATTTGTATTGTTTTCGTAATTTTGAATAGGCTTTTCATAGAGTTATAGGAATTTTAGGATTTTTTAGGTTTGCAAGTTTCATGTAGCACATGATATCAGGTATAATTGGTCGGTTTTTAAATCATGTTGGTATTTTTATTTATTTATCACGTTCTGTTACGAAAATGCTGTAGTTAGTATAGTTAAAGAAGAATGGATCTTCCCCCTGTTTTGGGGTGCCATTGAGAAAAAAATCCATCAGAGTTTTATATACTATAGTGTGTTTGTGTAGAAGTATTCCAAAGCATTGATTATAGGTTTCAGTTATGTAAATCAGTCACATGTCTTGGCAACTTATGTTACATGCTATTTTTTTTTCTCGTACATCATGGTTTCTAATATATGTTTTGTGTATGGTAAAGAATTGATCATCTTATTGTATTAAAACTCGGCCGTTTAGTTGATTTAATTCAGTTTTGTATGTTCTCTGTACAGTTTCATCTTCAATGCAAGGTATTGGATATTTCATACAATTATAGGAATATTTGGATATATCACGTTTGTATCTGCAATGTAGAGCATTATTTCAGGGGTTATTTAGTGAGATGGTTTATCTTTTCAGTGTTCTATGAATCTTTTACATTCTGTTACAAAGATTTAAATAGAAAAAAAAACTATAGAAGATGCGATTTGTTACAAGCTTGGTCGTGTTGTTCGTTTAGTGAATATTTATTGTGCGAAAAACGTTATACTTGAAATTTTTGGAGAAGTTAGAGGACTCTCCTAGGCAAAAGTTCGTTGCGTTTATGTTTATTTGTATAAGTAGACCGGTGTAATCTGATGGATACCTACATATATCAAACTTTTTACGTTGATTATATATATA
>SDVV010013118.1:0-15216 GCA_016164225.1 Gammarus roeselii | reverse complement strand
TCATTTTTTCTAACGTTGAAAGCGTTGTTTCGTTTATTCCTCGCGCACTTAGGCGTGCGAGCCTACTGGAATCAATAATCATCGAGCCCTACGGGGGAGCCTATTATGACTCACGTTGAGGCTCTGGTGGAAATGAGGCTCAAATCAAATCAAATCAATCCAGTCTTGCGGAGTTCCCAGTTGATTCGGTTGCTGTTTGCGGATAATACAGCACAGGATACCCTTATTGTCTTGTGAAAACGGGATGGACGTGATTGGAGAGGCCCCGACAATTATAGCGCAATTGGTGTAAACCAGTGAGCTGTCAGGCTCTGCTGCTGACACTGATCTCAGATCTCACTCGTGGCTGGACTCTCAAGCGCTACAGGGCTATGTTTAGGTATGTGTGTGAGTGCATAGAAGGAGTTTGAGGTTTGTCGTGCCGTGGGCCACTCTCTTTTTGGGGGATTCGGCCTTGCGTCTGTAATGTACACAGCGCTACGTACGAGGTTTCATTAAATGGAGTATCCATACACTGTACAGATAAGTGTTTTTTTGTTAGCAATACATGGATCGTTGAGTAAACTAAGTCAATATGAACTGTGGTTGTGGCCAAGGACAACCTGATGTTTATAATGGCTGGGTAAACCATAACTACATATCCTGTGATATGTGTGGGGAAACCAGTATATCATTATAGCTGGACAATTCATCATTATCTAGTTTTCGTAATATTTTGGGAAATTATAACTACCACATCAACATTGGTTCTGAAGAAGCCATTATTTCATCTTACTATTATGACTGTGGCAACCATAATAAACGTTTCTTCATTATGACAAAGGAACCTATAAGGATTTCTCTTCATTATATCTGAGGATGTCATAACAATCTTCACTTTCTCATGACTTCGAAAACCATTATATTTCTTTCTTCATCATGCCACAGGAAACTATAACAAGCTCCTCTTTATTATGATTGGGAGGCTATATCTATCTCCTCCTCATTATGTCACAGGAAGCTATAATAGCCTCCTCTTCATTAGGACTGAGGATGCCATAACAATCTCTGTGTCATTATGTCAGAGGGAGTCATAACAACCTCCTCTTCATTATGTCAGAGGGAGTTATAACAACCTCCTCTTCATTGTCAGAAGGAGTTATAACAACCTCCTCTTCATTATGTCAGAGAGTTATAACAACCTCCTCTTCATTAGGTCTCAGAGAGGTATAACAACCTCCTCTTCATTATGCCAGAGAGTTATAACAACCTCCTCTTCATTATGTCAGAGAGTTATAACAACCTCCTCTTCATTATGTCAGAGAGTTATAACAACCTCCTCTTCATTATGTCAGAGAGAGTTATAACAACCTCCTCTTCATTATGCCAGAGAGAGTTATAACAACCTCCTCTTCATTATGTCAGAGAGAGTTATAACAACCTCCTCTTCATTATGTCAGAGAGAGTTATAACAACCTCCTCTTCATTATGTCAGAGAGAGTTATAACAACCTCCTCTTCATTATGTCAAAGAGTTATAACAACCTCCTATTCATTATGTCAGAGAGAGTTATAACAACCTCCTCTTCATTATGTCAGAGAGAGTTATAACAACCTCCTCTTCATTATGTCAGAGAGAGTTATAACAACCTCCTCTTCATTATGTTAGAGAGAGTTATAACAACCTCCTCTTCATTGTGACTGGGGTTGTCATATCAATGCTCTGTTCATTATGGCTGTGGGTATCATACCAACCTCCCTAATTTGGTCTGGGATGCTATAACAGAGAGTGGAGATGCGACATCTTGGTGGTTGCCCGGTTGCATTTCTATGTGCTTCTTAACACCGTGTATGTGTACTGACTGGTTGGCTAGAACTGATAATGGGTTGGTAACAAGTAACTTCTAGTCCGGCGACAGTTGACAGACCTTCTGGAAAGCCCTCTATTCTACTACACGCATGCTTCTAATGTTGCTACACGCGGGATGCAGTAACCACGCTATTTAGAGCGCCTGTAATGACAATAGGATTCCGAATGATTTTGTGCCTCTACGCTTAACAGTGAAAATATTTTGCTAAATTAATTATTCCTCTGAATGCCACACTGAAAACTAAACTACGTCCCCACGTTCATTCTTCAAGTGAGTCCAGTTATAAAGGGTTTTGCTTGGCAACATTTAACACAGCACGCCGTTACGCTCCAAATGTATGTACTCTTTTCTTATTGTTGACTCGGAACACAATTTCTATCGTCTAACTTCAGAGAAGCAATCGACCATTTTGGTGCCTGGGAACAAAGCAATAACCTCCTCTCATGGAGGCGGGGCTTTGAAAATTACCACATCTATGATGAGGGCAAATTTTCTCAGTTCATCCTGCCCGCCACCACAGCCCACTTACTAGAGGTCTCTATACACTATGAGTAAACGGTGCGGAAGGGCGGCACTAGCCGAGCCCCAGGGCTATGATGGACGTCTGCACGCTGTCCCTGCTGGCGGTGCAGGTGCGCTGGAGGCTCCTCACGCCGCCCTGCAATGATAAAATGGAAATTATAAAATCCTTCATTCGTGGGAGGCCTTGTGGTATTTTGGTGTGGTGTTCCACAAAATATACTTCTATCTTAAATACACATTTAATTCAAAGGTAAAGCTTCATGTAAACAACCACTCGAGTCGCACCTGGGTTTTTGAGTCTTATAGAACTCGTGTAACAGTTGATTTTTTTTGTGAGACAAGTATGTTGAGATATGTGTGAGAGTGACTTGTGCATGTGACCGGGACACAACATCGTTGTGATATCTTTCATTGCTGTAGATAAAACACCACAGGGGCTGTTCAATCATCACACATGTCAACGGACATCATTGTGAAGCGGTTAAACTTTTCCTGCCTCTCTTGAATTGCAGTTTTGCGAAGCCATAAAATGTTGTTAAAAAAGTTGATGACGTCTCAAACCTCCAACTTCGAGAGGATCATAAAAAGTTTGTCTAATGGTTCTCAGATTTTGACTTGTGTTGCATCTATCTACTTTCTAACGAAGAATAATTGGGTTAAAAAATATTTACCCACTGTGATTTATCTCGTCATGCTTTCGTGTGTAAATTAAACCACAAATAGTAACAATTCCCATCGAGTACCTTCTAATTGAGGTCCAAGCCTATGGGGTGAGAGAAAAATTAGTCCAACGGAGACTTTATTTGCCATTCAACTGTCTGCTAGCCAGAGGCTGAACCTTTGAAGTATCGAAGGTGCAAGTAGCGGTAGAAGCGACCAAATAACCGGTGGTTGCGGCCCCGGTACTACTGAAAAAATACCGCATATAGCGGTATCTATGAACTTTTTCTCCATCGGCACTTTATTTTGATGAAGCAAGGAATTGAGAATTATAATGGTTGCATGAAATAATTATGCTAACTTCACGTAAGAACAATTGTCGCTGATTCCTCCTCTGCTGCTCCAAGCGAACAATGACTAAAGGAATCATTGAAATGATTGCAACGTGTCCGGACCATTACGTTTTAAAAGTGTAAAAACCTACATTCATCAGTTGCGTCTTATTCATACTGCATGCCACAGTCTAGGACGGTGCTGCTGCAAGTGAAATTGTATAAAAAATTGCGGCATTTAAGTACACCAGAAAATAAATTTACCCTGTTGTACGTGGGTTCACATGCAACCTGCATGTACTTTCTTTAAATCGATGTCTATAAAAGTATAAATCCATAGATAATGCGTTTGCAATTTTCACCAAATTATTGAATAAAGGAAAAACATATTTTAGTTGTCCGGATTTTGTTGTTATAAATGCATGACGTTGTTAATTTGAGGTATCTAGAGCGATATTTTTTTAATTTGTAATATGGAGAGAGCGAAGGGGCTAGGCATCCCTTTCTCTGTAATACCCTTCTACAAAGACGGCAAGACGAGTGGGGGGAGGAGAGGCTCACGCCTCTCCGAACCATATTGTTACGGTCGCTGAATGCGCGTGGCTGTAGTACGAATGAGGTAAAGAGGAGAGAGATTGGTGAGATGTTTGTGAGGAGGAAGTTTGATGTGTTGGCGCTGAGAAGGTGTGGTCTTGATATTGAGTGATCGGTTGGCTAGTAGCGTTACCGAATGGAAGGAGGTGTCCTCATGATTGATGTGGGTAAAATTTAAGTTATGCGTAGAAAGATGGGCATTCGTGAGTGCTTACGGACCTGGCAGCGAGAGGAGTGAAGAGGAGAGGGAGCAATTCTGGACTGACCTGAGTGAGTGTATTGAGATTTTTTTAGGTCATTTCAATGTAGTTGTACTGGGTGACCTTAATGCGAGAGTTGGAGATGTAGTGGTGGAGAATGTGATAGGAAGGTATGGCGTTCCCGGTAGAAATGACAGTGGAGAAAACCTGTGTATGGAGCAGGAGTTGGTGGTCGGGAACAGTTTGTTCAAGACGCGAGATATTCACAAGTACACATGGGTAAGGATGGCCCATGGTGCAGTGGTGGAGAGAGTACTGATGGATTTTGCGTTGAAATCAAGGAGAGTGGTGGGGAGGCTAGTTTAATGTGCGTGTGTTGAGAGGAGAGGCTGGAGGACTGTCTGACCATCTACTGGTGGAAGGTAGATTGAGAGCGGAGCAGAAGTGGAAGGGCAATAAACGAGTGGAAAGAGGAAGAGAAGTAGTGAAAGTGAGTGGACTGAATGTGGAAAGTACAGCCGATGAGTTCCAGCAGGCGTTGAGGGAAGAATATGACAACGTGAGAGGACAGGACCTGAGAGATGTGGAAGAAGAATGGGAGACGTTAAGTGATGCGTTGCTGAGATGAGCGAAGGTGTGTGGTGCGCGCCGTGTGAGCGGGTGCAGAAGGAAAGGCTGCGAGTGGCGGAACAAGGAGGTCAAACTAGCGGTGGCAAGGAAAAAGGAGCGTTTGAGGATTGGTTGCAGGTGAAATGGAGGTGGTTTATGAAAGCTACAAAACGAGGAGAAACGAGGTGAAGTGGGTGGTGAGGAGAGCCAAAAGGGACGCTGATGCCCGGCGGGGCAGACGGTTGTGCCAGAAGTTTGAGGAGAACAAAAAGATGTTCTGGAAAGAGGTGAAGAGGGTGAGAAAGGGAGGGACCGAAAAGGAGGAAGTAGTGAAAGATGAAACGGCCAGTTGTTGTTGGAAAGTGGTGATGTACGGAAGAGGTGGGCCGAGTATTTTGATGAGTTGTTGAATGTCGATGATGACAGAGAGGCAGACATTGTTGCTGTGGGTAGTGGTGCTCGGATGCCAGTTTTGGGAGAAAGACTTGTGGCATACATTACCAGGGAAGAGATGCAGGTGGCGGTGGAGGTGATGAAAGCAGGAAAAGCCCTTGGTTTGGATGGCGTTGCCTGTAGAAGGGTGGAGTACTGATTGTCGAATGGTTTTGTGAGGTTACTGAACCTTTGTTTTGTGGCAGGCGTGGTACCGATTGAGTGGCGCAGTGCCTGCATTGTTCCGCTATATAAGGACAAAGGAGAGGAAAAAGAATGCTGCAACTCGAGAGGTATCAGTCTGTTATGTGTGGTTGGTAAGTTGTACGGGAGAGTGCTGATCAGAAGGACTATAGACTGTGCGGACTGCGTGATTGGAGAAGAACAGTGTGGCTTTTGGAGTGGTAAAGGGTGTGCCGATCAGATTTTTGCAGTGAGACAAGTCTGTGAGAAGTACCTTTCAAAAGGAAAGGATATGATCTGGGCCTTCATGGATGCGGAGAAGGCACACGACAGGATTGACAGGGAAGCGCTGTGGAGGGTGTTGCTTCTGTATGGAGTGGGTGGACATCTTTTGAAAGCGGTGAAGAGTTTCTATGTTGGCAGCCGAGCATGTGTTAGAGTGGGAAGCGAGGTAAGTGATTGGCTCACAGTGAAAGTCGGACAGAGACGAGGCTGCGTGATGTCTCTCTGGCTGTTCAACCTCTATATGGATGGAGTGGTCAGGGAGGTGAACGCGAGTGTGCTGGGTCGTGGCTTGGAACTGTTGGAAGCAAATGGGCGGAGTTGGCAGTTGAGCCAGTAGATATTTGCGGAGGATACGGCCCTGGTTTCGGCTTCAAAGAAGAAGCTATGTAGGCTAGTGTCTGAGTTTGGGAGAGTGTGTGAGAGGAAGAAGCTTCGATTGAACGTGGGTGAGAGTAAAGTAATGATATGCTCGAGGATTGTCGATGCGAGCAAAATTAGTGTTCCCCTAAATGGAGAGCTCTTGGAAGAAGTTCAAGGTTTTAAGTATCTAGGCTCCCATGTGGAGATAACTGAACTAGTGGAAACTGAAGTGAAGGCGCGAGTGAAGGAGGGATGTAAAGTGTTGGGTGCACTAAAGAGTGTAGTGAGCTGTAGGACGTTGGGGATGGAAGCTAAGAGAGGGCTGTATGAGGGCGTTGTTGTCCCAACTGTGCTCTATGGAGCTGAGACTTGGGGAGTGAGAGCAGAGGAGAGAAGAAGGCTGAATGTTTTCGAGATGAAATGATGAAATGAGATGAAATGATGAAATGAGAAGCATGGCTGGAGTAACGCTGAGAGACCGGATCACCAACGACGTGGTTCGAGTCAGAACAGGGATGTTAAAGAAGCTGGAGGACAGAGTGTATTCGCGTGTTCTGAGATAGTTCGGGCACATGGAGAGGATGGATGAAGGGAGATTGGTAAGAAGGTGATGAATGCGGAGGCGAGTGGTCGCAGGCCTAGAGGTAGACCGAAGTTTGGGTGGATGGATGGTGTGAAGCAGGCGTTAGAAAGGAGAGACATGAATGTGAAAGTAGCAAGAGACCGTGCAATGAACAGGCGTGAGTGGAGAATGGTTGAGAATGGTTGATTTTGACGCTGCTCTGATGTGCTTTCCCGCCCGCCGATGGCATCCCGTTGTCATGATGGTCGTGGGTTGGGGGGCATGGTCATTTTGACGCGGCGGGGGTGAACCAGTGAAAACTGTCGGGCCCTGCTGCTGACAACGGATCCTCGGACCGCACTCGCGACCCAGAGTGTGTGTTGCAGGATTATCGGCCGGACCCTTTAGCATAAAAGGGCTAAGTTGTGTGAGTGTGAGGTGCGCCTTGCCGTCGGCCACCCCCTTTCTGGGGGATGTGGCCTATGTCTGTATCTGTATACAATTTGGAGAGTTTATGCATATTCAGCGGGTAGCAGCGTAGCTGCCACCTGATAGCGTTTCATCAACCACGGCGATTACAGGCAGGCGTTTTGTAACCATTCAAGAGACCGGCCAGAATGTTTCACTCGGGGTCAGGTGGGCTCGAACGTATAACCTCCAACTCCCAATTTAAGTCTGTTGTGAGGAGAGCCCGACACACTACCCAGTCGGCCACGGGCTAGTGACAGTTATGGCCACACATGAGAATTATGTAAAACGGCATTGCAAATTTGTGAACGGGGTTTGATTTGGGGTGATACATTAAATTAGGTATGCACTCAGGCTGCAGTTATTAAGTACGAATGGGCGAATAGTCGCAATTTGGTGATGCAGAGCGGAAATGGATCACGGATGTGACGGAGCAATGTGACGGAGCACGGATATGCTGACTTTTGGTAAAACCACTCTAGTAATAGTCAAGTGAATGGGTCAAGATCATCTGACTATAACAGCATTCGTCTATGGTAGTAAGAAAGGAACAAAGGAACCGGCAAAGTCTCATTTGAGGAGACTCATAAATTAGGTGGTTAGAGCATAGACGAAGGTTGAGATGGTCATAAATACCTCATTTCAAGAAAATTGATTCGTGATACCCTGGCGGTCCACGGTGCAGCTATCCCAGTCACTCTAATGCTGTGCACTGCTTTGAAAAAGTCACGGCTTCTGGGAAAAAACTTCATTATTAAGTGCAGTGCACAAACTAAGATGGGAGAATGTGCTAGCTGTAATCTGGAAATCCATATCTCCACTCTTTTCTTTACGGATGAGTGTGGAGGCTTACTGAGTGTTGGGATCCAGCTAGAATGCTGGAAGGTTGGCAACCAGAAAGAATGAATTATATTTTAGACAAGAATTATAGGTAGGACCATTGATCATTATAGCGTGAGGAAATTGACAGTGAGTTATAATGACACATTTAGACGGCTGATGCAGGTCCCTCGCTCGACGTCAGCGAGCAGGGTTTTTGCTGAAAATCAATCAGATCACATCAAGGTACTGTACCGTAAAGTGGCACACAGCCTTATGACTCGAGTTATGAGCTCCGCAAATGAAATCCTCGATGCAATCTGCTCCGGTGATACGCTCGCTGCCTCGTCATTGTTAAGGCGACGGAGAGAATTACTAAACGCATAGGCAGGATAGAGTTGTATGCCGTAACTTGTTCTTAGTTGTGTGCGGTAATTTTATAACTTCGTTCACACTGTAACCCTAAAATAAGATGTCTCAATTGTAAAACTATGCCCATGTTATTATTATTATTATTATTATTATTATTGATAGCCCTCACAAGTTGCCACTGCTTGCAGATATCAAACTATCAATATAAGCCACTGGATGAGCTCCAATACGCTTCTTGCAGCATGTCAATGGCGTGTGGAAGAAGTACCAGTGCCCCACAAATGAGCCCAATTATTCATTATGCAATGATGGAAAGTGGTGGTCTTATGTTATAGAAGACCAGTCTTAGGGATCTACAAGTTACATGCAACTGATTTCCACAGGGACATGCCGATATTATCCACAGGCTATTCAAACTTACGTCTGGACATCCTGGAGATGGCTCTACTGGAGGTGTGTCTCGACGGGGCCTGGAGTGGGGTAGGCGACTTGGCAGCAGCCTGTGGAGGGGGGGTAGAGAGTGAGGGTAGGCCTGTGGGCTGAAATGTGGGGCTTAAAATTTCACGCAACGGCATTTATGGCACCTGAAATTTTAAACCTGACATTAATGGAAGGCCACATCATTAAGAACTACTCAAAGTTTCAAATATTTGTCAATCTATAGTTACTAATATAGACAAAATTATCATTTAGCCACATCTCTTGAAATGGTTGGATAAATGTATCTACGTTGCAAAAATTATCACATAATCAGCCTTTCTTCGACGAAGCGAAGAGTTAGATATTTTTGACCTGACCCTGCAACATTGTTGACGTTGCTAGTAGTTGTCTAACAAAAGTGGTTTGATAATTTCCTATGGACAACGAAAAATAGTGGAGACTAGGAACAACTTGTATCTGAGAAAACAAATTTATAGGATGCGTTGCGGCTTGCCAGGTAGCCAGCGACGGCAAACCTAGGCCGGTTATTCACTCGTTCATGCCGACTTTCATTCGCATACCCAAGCAAGCACGTGTGCGTGAAGGGGCCTCAAGTTTGGAAGGCGCAGGCATCGTATTTCAGGCTATTCTCAAACATGATCAATCCAAACCCCCACATGGTTCAGGTGTGCCACTTGAGCGGAGCAGGTGGTCACGAGAAAAGAGACTGGGAAACTGGTCTCTTCTCGGTAGATCCATTAAAGACGAGTTACGAGGAAAGAGACTGGGGAACTGGTCCCTTCTCAATCGATCCATTAGAGACTATTTCAGAGGGAGTTTACACAACACAGTATTCCCTCTCGAAGGTGTCACGGCTACACTCAAAGAAGCAGATACGGCCTACACATCAAACTATAAAAAAACAATCACAGCTATCTTAGCCATTCAACAGGAATGCCCCAGTGGCCTATAATGTACCCCTTTGTGTCTCATATGAGTAAATTTTTAATAACGTTCATGTCCAATCTAAAATACTTTCTTCAGTTTATCCCCTCCTGGGCAGAGAGTAGTAAAGGAAACTGAAGTAGAGTAAATTGAAATCAGGATGCAAGAATGACGCTACAAAAAATGCCACTGTTCATCCTTCTCAATTGAAAATGACCAACATGTCACGCGTTGATGTGGCACGAGGAATTCTGAAAATTTTGTAATCTAATAAATTAGATTAGATTAGAGTGTTAAGGTTGTAATCTAATAATCATCTCCTTACCAAGCTATTTTCTGAATTCGCTGCTTCATCATATATTCCTGAATGGGGACAAAAATAATCCGTAAAATTGAACTAAGTACCCAATTTACAATCAACAACCTGCCGTCGGAGTTTCTTTGTGGTTCCTATATGTATATGGCGTCGTGTATGCGATATTTTGGATTATATCAGATCTATCAGATGGTTATTTTGCGGATTGTTCAAACAAACCAATTTCAGTGTACAATATGTGCTTGGAATATGTTCATTTTCTTCATGCCTTCATTTCCATGGGGTTATTATTTTATTTTTTAGCCCGCTAGGAGGCCTTGTGTACTCACGTATCCCTGCACTTCTGGTTAATATCCCTGGCAGCTCCGGCCTTACACGTCGCCAGTGCCGGCTCGAACACATTGCTAGGCGCCGCATGCGGCTGTGGCGCCCTCTTGCTGCGCCGCTTCCCTCTGCCGGCGACGGTTGGCAGCGGTGGCGGGAACACAGGTATGCTAGAACTCGTCCGGGGAGTCTGCGCGCTGGAACTGCTGCGGTAGTTTGTGGATGGGGTAGTGTCAGCTTGTGATTGTATCTGTACAGCTTGTGACTGATGGAGTCGTCTGTCTTGTCCGTCTGAAGATGAGGATTCCTGTAAATTTCGCGATGAAGTGGAAATGTATTGTGTTGTTGCCGTTAATTTCTGAGAAGGGAACGATGAAGCTCTTTTGGCATCTCCTGTTGGTGTTCGGGAAGTTGTCTTGGGAGTGTGTTGATGGTGTCTAGTGGCTAGTGATGGTGAAGCAAAATTTGAATTGGGTGTTACAGAGTCGAAATCTGTTTGCAGTTTATGGTCGGACCGGTCAAACTTGAACATCGATGAAGACCGAGGGAAGGTGATCCGCTGCTGGTGGGCAGGTCCTCGGTATTTGTGGCCGGAAGGAAGGGGGCGCAACGCGTGCTCTTTTCTGATCTGGATCCCAGTACTGAAAGAAAATAGCTCATGGAGTTAGTTGATTGCTGTTCATGTCGATGGCAACACACAATAGTTTCATGTATATTACAAATAAATTACTATAAATATATAAACTGATGTATTAAATTGCACATGCATTAGTTGTTACCAAATGAAGTTTACGAGTCAAATTATTTCTCATATTTTTTTGGCTTTATTGGGCATCCACTCACGAGCCAAAGACGTTGATGGTGACATTTCCCTGGACAGCGATGTAGGGAGGAGAGTGGGCGCTAACATGTGTAGGCACTAGTGTCCACTGTGACCACGGATTCCTGCTGCTCGTGTCATGCTGGTTCGTCGACAGGCCTGGCACCACTGACTGGCCAATCACAAGAGGTGGTGACGGTCCTCCATACCCTCTGACAGGTGGCACGACGGGTGTGCCGATCACGGGGAAAACCGGATCGGTGTTCCAGTTTATGTTGGTAGAAGCAGGAGCATGCTTGGTCTTAATCTTCAGGGGTAGAGGGGTAACTGGAGCATCTTTAGAAAGCGAGGACCCATATAATTTTTTGAATTTCTCCAAAGTGCTCGAGTCAAGTGTGAGGTAGCCGGCGTCCTGCAACGTGTGGCACACGCCGCGCAGCTTGGTCAAGTCCAACGCCAGGTACTCGTCCGAACGACAGAAAGCAGGCCGCTGAAGGGGGAAAATAATCATTCCTTGCTATTCACCTGTTCAAAATTACTGTCTCAATAAATGTAATATTTCAGATCAGTACAAATCATAGTATATCGTTTAATACCGAATGCCCTCCGCTGAGAATAATATGATATGCCAAGAACTCAAAATCTCGCCAGGGGTTCTATGTGCTAAGTCACAAATTCTGTCTCATAGCGTGAGATTCTATCACAAGTTAGAATCTGCATCATCATTATAGATCTATCCAGGGATTTTTTCAATATCTGATTTTGATGGGTAGGTAAGCCTTGGTACCCCAATTTCATCCATACCGTCCCAAGCTGATAACACTTGTTGTCCTCGAGGGCGGGCACGTATGGGAGCTCCTTGTATCGTCTGTTGAGGTTGAGTCCTTTGCAGGGGTCGGGCAAACACTTTGGGGGATCGCGGAATGTCTTGAACCAAAATACCTGCAAGATTAAATTTTTACCGTAAAACCCATTTTCTTGCAATTTCTGGACAAAATAATTTCAAAATCTAAAAAAAATTACCTTCAGTGATTTTAGTGTTTGTGTTTCGTCAAAAATATCCATAATTTTGAAGCGAATTATGAGTTGGTAGGTAGAGTGCTTTGCAGTCCACAATATAACCTGTATGCAAGGCCCCTGGACAACTAAACTTTAAACTGTTTTCTTTTTGTTGCCTGCCACCAGATAACTCCAAGTCCCAACAATTCTTTTTTCTATTATAGCTCTTCATTCAGAAATATTAAATACACCTCTACCCGGAATATTATTGAACCAAACATTTCAAAGACGGTGCTATTGTAACAATATTGCCTATGCATGTTATGCATTTAACTTAGCGGGACATTCTCTAAAGAGGAAACCGCGTCCATGTGATTAGACCAATCAAGATGAACCCCGATATTTGAATATTGTTGCTAAAGGCATTTGGTTCTTCCTCACGGTGGGTTTCCCTCCTCACCTGTCTTTCGTCTAACAATTATGAGATGAGCTATTTGAATCAGCGAAACGAAAGTTCTAAATGAAAGCGTCTCAGCTCGTCTCTACTGGGCGGTCGGTTCGTACTTCATAGAGTAAAACATTCAGATACAGAAACTAGGCCAAATCCCTTAGAATAAGGAGTGGCCGATAACAAGGCGCTCCTCACACGCCTCTCATTCACTCACACGCAAACAAACGCATCCCAATTGCAATGAAGGGTCCGGTCAGGAGACCGTGCAACACATCACTACAGGCCAGGAGTGAAGTCCAAAATCAGTATCAGCAGCAGGGCCCGATAGTTAACTGGATTACTCCTGTTGCGTCATAGTACCAGGGCCCTCCTCCACCCCCGACCATCCCGTTTCTCAACGAGACGCAAGGGCGGAAGGCACAACAGAGCCGCATCAAAACTCATCCATTTACAACAGTTATCCCATCACGCAAATCCATTGCACCTTCTCTCGATACCTTCACACTAGGGTCTCTCCTTACTAACGACTGCTTCACGCCATCCAACCAGCCAGACTTCGGTCTACTCTTAGGCCTACGTCCACTGACTTTCGCTGTCATCGCCCTTTTCACTTATCACCCATCATCCATCCTCATCATGTGCCCGAACCATCTCCCAACACGTGAATTATTCTATCCTTCGACTTTCTCATCACCCCCGCTCTAATACGAACAACTTTTTTATTGATCATATCTCGCAGCGTCATTCCAGCCATGCTTCTCAAACATTTCATCTCGAAAATATTCAACTTTATCCATTCCTCTGCTTTATCTCAGCAAGTCTCAGCTCCAGCTCCCCCTCAGACAATCCTCTCTTTGCTGCCATACCCAAAGTCCTACAGCTCATTTTACTCTTCAGTTCACTGAACACTTTACACCCGTCCTACATTCGCGACTTCACCTCAGTCTCCACTTGTTCTGTCTTCTCCACATGAGAGCCCAATTACTTGAAAATTTGAACTTCCTCCAATAACCCTTCATTTAGGAGGACACTAATCTGTTCTCGTGGATATTCCTAGAACTTCTTATTACTTCACTTTTTCTCACGTTAACTCGCAGCTTCCTCCTCTCCCACACTATACCAAGCTTAGACACTATTCTACACAACACTTCCTTCGAATCTGCCACCCGTGTCCTATCATTCGCAAACCCGTAACTGACAACTGCAAACTCCGCTCAATTGCTCCCAACAGCTCTAAGCCTCGACCCAATTCACTAGCGTTCTCCTCCATGACCACTCCATCCATGCAGAGATTGAACAGCAAGGTAAACAGAACGCAACCTTGGCTCACTCCCACTTGCACTGAGAAGCATGCACTCTCCTCAACCCCCACGCTGGCACATGCTCTGCTGCCAACATAGAAACTCTAAACAGCTTTCAACAAACTTCCGCAGACTCCATACAAATAAAGCACCCTTTTCAACTCTTCCCCGTTGACCCTATCCTAGACCTTTTCCAGATCCATGAAGGCCCAGAACACCTCTTTTTTCCTTCGCTGGGTACTTCGGCACACCCTGTACCACTCGTAAAGCTACACTGTTCCTCGACATTTGTAAAATTCCTACTGTCTCTAATGCTCTTGATTGTCACCCTCCCGTGCAGCTTAACGACAACACATAACAAACTGATGCCTCTCGATTTGTAGCATTCATTTTAATCTCCTTTGCCCTTATACAGCTGAATAATGGAACCCCTGCACCATTCAATCGGCACCACGCCCGATGCAAAGCACAGATTCAGTAGCATCACCAGCCATTAGACTATCGTCACTCCACCCCTCTTCACGGATTCAGTCGCAATACCATCCAAACAAGGGGCATTCTCTGCTTTGACCACTTCTAGCGCTTCCTGCGCCTTTTCATTAGCAATGTCCGCAACAAGTCTCCCCCAAACCCGGCATCCGTGCACCACAGTGTCAGCGTCTCTGACAGCCTCAACATTCAACAACTCCATGAAAAAATACTCGGTCCGCCTGTTCCATACATCACCACTATTCGACCCCAACCCCCACCAACCTCGCTGGCAAACCACTCCTCAAAGGCTCTTCTCTCCTCCGCCACCGCCAGTTTCACCGCATCGTTCCACCACTCGAAGCCCTTTCTTGTGTACCGCCCACACGCCGCACACCTCACACATTTTTTGCCAATCTCAACATATATAATTCACAAAAAATGCACTCGATAATCAATTAAATCAATACTTTTCAGTAAAAAAAACATGGACATGGGGTTAGCAAATTAATATGTTACAGTGTGTCAGGTGTACTATTTGAATTAGGGAAACGAAAGTTCAAAATGAATGCACTGCAGCTTGCCTCTAATGGGTGGCCGGTTCGTACTTCACGAAAAAAAAATGATTTGCACAATATGGTAAGGATACTCCTATGACTTTTGACTTTCAAGCAAGAAACACATGGACAGGAGGCTGGGAAATCAAGATGTTCGTACATATTGAGGTAGGTGCTAGAAATAGGATTAGACGACATGAAGGATATAGAAAGAATAATTATACAATACTACATAATCTCGTATGCGCACATTATTTAGAGATTGTGGCGGTCGCTGTCATGAAAGTAGTGGAAACAATACAATCTAACTAGCAATGCAATGTTGAGCCACTCAGCGCAAATGATCAAAACAGCGCCTATATAGGCAT